>CAUYPK010053461.1:0-23257 GCA_963574355.1 Loris lydekkerianus | reverse complement strand
TTACTTTTGTGGTAGATGATTGGGCTGGTTATTGTGGAGGATAGGTCTGAGAATATCCTGATGAGCTGGTTTGGTTATGGCAAATTTCTTCAACATCTGAATGTCATTAAAGTATTTAATTTCTCCATCATAAATGAAATGCAGTTTAACTGGCTACAGGATCCGGGGGTGAAAGTTATTTTGCTTTAGGAGATTAAAAGTTGATGACCACCCTCTTCTGGCTTAAAAAGTTTCAGCAGAGAGATCCACAGTCATTCTAATATTCTTCCCTTTGTAGGTAAAGGATTTCTTACATCTGGCTGCTTTCAGAATTTTCTCCTTCATATTGACTTTAGTGAAGTTAATTATGATATGCCTGGGGGATGTCTTATTTGGATTGAGTCATGCTGGGGTTCTGAAACTCTCTGCTATCTGAATTTCAGGATCTCTTGGCATGTCTGGAAAATTCTCTTTTATAATTTCGTGGAGAAGGTCCTCTGTGCCTTACGAGGCCACTTCATCACTTTCAGAGTTTCCGATGAGGCAGATATTAGCCTTCTTCATATTATCCCAGAGCTCTCTTAGAGAATGATCCATTTTTGCTCTCTATATCTCTTCCTCTTTGAGAGTTTTGAAGCATTCAAAATCTTTGTCTTCAATGTCAGAGATCCTTTCTTCTGCTTGCTCCACTCTGTTACTGAGGGATTCTACTGTATTTTTCAGATCTTTGAGGGCTGCATTCTTGCTTCAGTGTGTCAAAATCTATGGTGTTTTTGCCTTTAAATTCATTAAATTCTTGAGACAACTTTTGAATTTCTCCTTGAATTTCTAATTCCGACATTTGAATTGCTCATCGAATTTCTAATTCCAAATGTTCTTCCATTCTATTAATCTTGCTTGCAATCCAAATTCTGAATTTGATTTCTGACTTCTTGGCCATCTGTTTATAAATGGGATGTTCAGTTACGTCTGACATATCTTTCCTTGGGGGGGGGGGGGTTGATCTATTCTGGTTATTCATGTTACCAGAGTTTTTCTGCTGATTCTGCCCCATGATTGTTTTACACCATTTGATTTATCCCCTGGAGCTTTGTTGAGGATCCGTACAGTGCTATGGCCTGAGAAACTGGGGACCTGTTTGTTGTGCTGGGGCTAAGTGGTTCTGTCTTGTTTTCAGCTTGTCTCAGTCTGACCTTAGTGAAACAGTTACTCTGGGTTGAAGTCTCAGCTGTGGAGAAATATCAGCAATTAAGTCACCCTGCCTGTCAAAGGGAACAATTAGAAAAGGAAAATCAAACTTTCCTACAACCACACACTCAGGGCACCACGTGAATAGTCCTTTGGTGATTGGCTCAATTAAAAATGTCCAAATCAATTGTCTCAGTCTCAATTGTCTACAGTGGGAGAGTTTAAAAAGTCTCTGACAACTGGATTGCAGGGGTCTGGTGATAACTCAAATATGACTTGCTCTGGTGCTCTGTGAAGCCAGGAGGACCTACCCAGAAAATAGATTAGTGTGGGAAGGTTGATGCCTCCTTCCCCACCTTGCACCTCTGTCACCCCAAGTCACTGATAGCCCCACAGGGCTGTGACCCAGTTGCCTCCAGTGAGCAGATACTCCCGGGGGTTTGCACCTGCCTGAATCACAAGGAAATCTATATCTGCTCCACCAGGCTGCTGCCTTCTGCCTCTATACAGCAGTGGGAGTTGAGGCCTGACAACCTCAACCTCGGGCGCTTGGTGGAGGCTGGGGGGTGTTCACTCAGTTCTAGCCCTGCCCCTGATTGATGTTAGTGACAGAACAGAACAACAGACAAAACAGAATTTGTTTCTGTTCCTGCTAAATTCTCCTGCAGAAAAGAACCTGTTTTGAGTTCCTAGAACCTGTGTTCAGGCCCTGTCTTTGCTCCTACAGGTTTGTATTCGGTTTGCTGTCAGTTCTAGCCTCCTGCCTTCCTTTGTCTATAGGCTGACGATTCCCTGAGGGCCAGGTGCATCTTAGGCTCAGTAATGTGGCCCTCTGGATCAGCCCCACTTTGGGAATTTCCTGGCTCTGTACATGCGTTTTCTAGTCCTTGCACTTCACCCAGGCCTATACCACCTCAGGCCTGTACCACCTCACCCTTTACTCATGGGGCCTGTGCTTCCATCCCAGATCTGTTCCACGGTGGTTGCCACCTGAGAAGATGCCCGGCCTCCTCTGGTAGCCCAGGGTGACAAGGGATGTGGCTTTGGAATATCTGTAGATGAGCCCTATTATTGCCAAAAATGATTGCTGCTCTGTGTCTCGGGGCACTGCCTCTCCAATGTGGTTCCCTCTCAGCTGACAGTCCTCTCCTCACTCCCGTGTCACAGAATCAGCACTGACCAGCTGCAGTCTAGGCCCTGTCCACCCCCCATTGAGAAATCACCCAAGAATCTGGACTCCTGGGGGACAGGCCTCCAGACCTCAGAGTGAGAGTGGAGGGGAGTGCTGGGAACTCATATTTGCTGGTAGAGAATATATACAGTTTTAGACAGTTTTATGCCTGGCAGGAGAACACTGTGGCAGCCTAGTAGGGGAGGTATATCCAGTTTTTAGAGGGTCTCTCCCATGGAGTGTAATGGGAGGACCTTTGAACTCTGCTTATTTGTTTGTGGGGCACTCCAAGCCATTCTCATGGGTGAGGGGACTCCCGTCAGCTTGTTGATGGATTTTGTACCTTTTATTTATATCCTTGGGGTCGCAGCTTGCCTCAGTGGGGTTGATGTGCATTCTTCAACCTTCTCTCTTGGTACAGCTCTAATCCATCAGGTTAGTTGCTAAATTTCTGTCCTTTAACTTTCCTTCTGGACAGAAGCCTCCAATTCTGCTGTGTCTCCCCAGGAGGCGCTGGTACCCTCCAACCTCACTGGCCTCTCCATGCTCCCCAGCCTGATGCTAACATCATACTTAATGTTGAAAGCTTGAATGTTTCTTTCTAAGTCTGGAACTGGACAAGAATGGCCGCTTTCACCACATTTATTCAACAATATTTTGGAGGTTTTTACCACTGCAAATAGGCAATTAAAAAAAATTTAGCACTAGATAAAGATTAAAAAGGAAGAAGTAAAACTGTATTTATAAATGATATAATTCTTTATATAGAAAATCCGAGGAATATACACATGCAAACACTATGCAAACTTAAAATCAAATTTAGTAAAGTTACAGAATGTAAGATCAATATGTAAAAATAAATGGTATGTCAATATTCTAAAAATAATTCAAAAACAAAATTGTGAAAAATTTCTATTAACAATAGCATAAAGTCAAATATTTGGAATTAAATTTACCAAAAGAAATATAAAAATTTTATAGAGAAATGTACAAAACATTGCTGAGACAAATAAAGGGCAATCTGTGTGGGCTGTTGGGAAAATATCCAGTTGTGTATTATAAAAAATACAGACATACATGACTGAATACTTTATGGACAATAATATATAAATGGAGAGAGGTTTTTAATGGTAATTGCCATCTGTTCAATGTACGTAAAGCTTTCTCATCCCCCTCGACTCCAGCCTCTGCCCCAGTATAGACTACCACTGCTATTGAGATATACACTTCCCTCTTCTCACTTGGATTCAATAACTCACACTGTTCTGCCATTCCATTCTAATGAGAAAAATCATCTTGATCAACCCAACATACCTCCTTATAGACAGAATTATTTCATTCAGGAAGGATGTCAAAAAGGGAGAAGAGAGGGAGAGTTTACTTTCTTTCAAACCTAAATATATTTTCCTTCAAAATCATCACTGTATGACTCTACATACAGTTACAGGAACATAACAATCCTATATCCCATCTTGGTTATACTGACCTGGAGTGATGTACTTCATACCAACATCACAGCTAAAGAGGTTGATGAAGAGAGAAACAGGGTAAAAATTGTGGACTTCTTTAACATAATGTATTAAATAAGAACATTATATGGTGAGAGGTGAGGTATAATTTTATATATAAATATATTTCAGAAAGGAAAAGTAGCCTCAATGGAGAAATGTTAAAATGAAAAATGGGGATCACTAATATTTTCTTTCCTGGAGTCCTTGGTCAGAGACCAGGTAATCATCTTTCATGTTGCTCAAATATTTCTTGTTCTCAGATGGCCGGTTGTTGTAAGATTTTCTCTAACATTAATTTTATAGCTCATATATTAAGAATATGTCAATTGATACATTCATTGTGGACTAACCCTGGAATATTTGAAACTTCTGCAGATGTCAAATGCTGATTCTACAAATGCTGCTGGATGCTCCACTAATACCCATGAGTGGTTTGTAAAACAATTTTCTTTATAGTTAACGAAGTCGTGGATTTGATGCCACACAGTGGTATTAAACTATAAATCAATTTACATGACCTATCTGCATGCCCAATCCATGTTGGAATGAATAGTTTCCTTTAGTTGGTTGCACAGACGATTTCAAATCAATTTCTTGATCCCAGTAATGGGGAGCAGAGCGATGAGGAAGTGTTGCCACACATCTTTCATCTTTTCGACAAATGAAAACATACACCTGCTTAGAAAAATTCCAAATGCTATAAAAATACCTTTATGATCTTCCAGCACCTGAAATTTTATTCATTGACTTTCAGGATAAATTAATAATCAAAGCAAGTAAAATGGTACAGAATAAATGAACTCAATTCAGCAAGCCAGTCATAATGAGAAGACTGTATGGGCCTAATTCACGAACATGTCCAGTCCTTATATTAAAACATAACTTATTCTTGGAGCTACGCCTTACTTTTACTTTATAGCAGTTTGAATAAGCATAAAATAGCAGCCAAGTAGACTTACATAAATTGGACAGATCGTATAGGTTTTTACCATATGCACTAAGAATAAAACAGGTTTACCAATTTATTCTGGAAAAGGTTAGTGCTTCAACACTTTGAGAGGAAGCTAGCAATACAAAAGGCACTGTCTGACAAGCCACACTAATATTTGAGTCATTAAATGAGGATTTTTTTTCTTAAGGTTCAAAATTTAAATGAGTCAGCAACCTGATTAGGTAGCATTAAAAATGAGCTTTTAGCAGCTAATAGGTTTCCCCTTGGTTACACAGCCTGTTGTTTTTCTGAGGCAAAAAGAAGAGGGAGCTGCATGAGCCTCTGTTTGCAATGTATGAATAAGATGACAAATGGAAGAGGGTGTGGATGTTGATGAAGAAGGTTTGATTAGCAATTGGCAGCATGCAAACTTCTGAATTATTTTGCAAATTTAAAGAAAGGTTACACATGCAGTTGGTGAGCAGAATTATAGGCACAAAAATAGAACTATCTGAAGAAGCAGACATTTTGTTTCCATGCATGTGATTTGGGTATTTTTGCATCTCTTTATCTTTATTCCAAACTCCAGGCTAGGATCTTGATATCAAGCAAATGGGATTTACTTGCATGGTGCCTAGCCATCAAGCAAATGTCGCTAGCATTTCCCCAGGCCACACCATGCCGGGATAACAGCAGAGTGACAGTAAGGAACAGAATGTAGATGACAAATGCAAAGCTTCACCAAACTGTGATAACACACGAGGTCACATTTGTGTTAATCCTTCAAATCGCTACACTGAAGCCTACACCTGTTTGACCAGCATAGGGAATTCCAGGCTATGCCAATTGTTTTTCTTACCCAAGTATTTTCCATACCCTGAATATCGCATATCCCTTTGGGATATCTCAGTAATATCAAATATGTTGAACTCCTAACCCCCAGGACTCCAGAATGTGACTGGAAATAAAACCATTAAAGAGGTTAGTAAGGCAAAACATGTTCTTACACTGGGCCTTGATCCAATCTGAGATGAGCACACAGAAAAGCGTGCACACAGGAAGAACACTTGAGGACACCACTGGACGGGGCCAGGTGCAATCCCAGGAGAGAAGCCTCAGGGATGGACGTCTTGGTCTTCAACTTCTGGTTTCCAGAACCACGAGAAAATAAATTTCAAGCCATGTTATGTGTGGTATTTTGCTATGGTAGCCCTAGAAAACTAAGGCAGTTTCAAGAGCTGGGGAAATAATGGCACCCGTCTTCCATGTACAGTTAAAGATTAGCTCACAACGAAGTCAGCCAAGTCTGAAAGTTTTCAGATTTTTAGTCAATCTGCTCTTTTGCCATGCACATGTACACACACACATATACACACAAACTCTCTCTCTCTCTCTCTTTCCGAAAAGTGCCGTGACACCAGAAGCTTGGGCCAAAACAAGCTCTTAATATCTGTCTTATGCTACTCGTCTACGAGGCAGTCCACTTCTGAATTCTCTCCCTGTTGGTGCAATGATCCTTCATTGTCTGGATTACTTGTAACATTTCCTCTCATGAACGCCCAAGGCCCACGGCTGGAGCCGCGCTCCCAGTGCTGAACTCCTATGCATAAGTTTGGGCAGCTTACTTGAGGCCTCTTTGTCTCCACCATATCACCTATGAAAAGAGGGTTTTAAAGAGACCCATGTCATGGGCCTATTAGGTTTATAAAAAGTAGTATGTGTAAACACATATGAAAAGTTCAGTAAACAGATGCTGAACGTGATTCCCTCATTGTGATGAACTGTGCTTTACTATACAGCAGAGGTAGCAGCTTAGAAGGAAGAATGGTCTCCCTGTCTCTTCCTCGTTTCAGTCTCAAAGCAGCACTGTCCATGCCCTGAGCTTTCGTGATTGCATCTCTCCTTATCTTCTTCTACAAACATATCTGTTTTCTTTGTCTGTCACTGTCTGTTTCTCTCTCTTCTCCTCTCTCCCTTTCTCTTTTTCTCTCCATCTCTAAGTCCATTTTCATCTCTTTCCTTCTTTCTCTCTCTCTTTTTCTTGCACAAACCACTCCTAGCACTTAGTAGGAAAGGAATGTACATTCCAATTGCTTCTTTATTTCAGTTTTTAATTGCTTCAACAGACAGTTACTGAGCACCGGCAATGAGCAGTGAGCAAGGGTGCTCTGCTTGACTGGTGGTGAGAAGAGACACGTTCTTGCCCTTGTGGAGGCCACTAGATAGCAGATTACAAACAAATGACAACATAGCCACAAAGAAGTAGAAATTCTGTGGATCCATAAGAGAAGGAGTAGGAATAATCTGCTCCCTGACTGGAGAACTGACTGTTCAGTTAACTTAGTTATGACAAGTGAGAGAATATTCATGGCAGAGATGAAGTATGAGGGCCCAGACACAACAGAGAGGAAGATCATTTGAGAAAATCAATGATACCTAATATCTCTAACCACAGAGAGCCAGTGTCAGACGAAGTCCAAAATGGCTACAAAAGTCAGCAAGGCCCTGATCCAGAAGGACCCGTTAGGTCCTGGTAAGTATTTTAACCTTTGTATAAAAGGAAATTTAAAATACTGTACAATTGGATAACATAATCATTTATGGATTTTTAAAAGACATTTTGGCTGCTGGTAGGTGATCAATTAAGGGACTGATGGGAGGGAAGGGATAGTGTTCACAGGTCGGCCAATTGTAGTTGAAGTGTCAAATGATTAGGGCACCTACAGGGGGCTGAGGCAAATCAACATGTTTTGGTCACTGAATAACTCCTAGTACTTAGAATTAGGCTCACGTGCTATAGGGTTATTAATGCCATTTACCAAGGCAAATAGGATGAAGAGAAGAATGGAGCAGTGTTAAAGATGATGAGTATAGTCCAGTTTATGTAGTCATTTAGGTGCTATCAATTATTATCAATACCTAGATCTGGAGCTCACAAGAGGATTTAAAGCCAGAAGTCAGAATTTGTAGTGATTTGGTTTAGGAGAAACAGCTACTACTTATGAATATATAGTCAAGGCAGAGAATTTAGTACAGTGTTAAATAGTTGCTATGAAGATAGAATGAAATCACAGAATGTACTTGGCCTAGTGTTTGATGTACAGTTAGATGATATTTAATGATAATTGTTGTTATCTTCATTTCATTTATATTTGTGCTGATTTATGATGCTAGTGTTTGAATATTACCTCTTTATAGATTAGGAAGTATAGAGAGGTTAACATATTTTCCACAATCACACAATCAGTGAGATTTGTCCCAAGTCCCATACACCAAATCCATTTCTGTTCTTCTGCTTAATGTAAAGCTATTCATTACTAGTGCCATATTTCATTGTATATAAGGTTTTCCTGAAAAAAATAAAATAAAAAATCAGATCATTTCAAAAATATCACTTCTGATGTTTTCCTTGAAAAATTATACCAAATAGGTAAAGAGTTAAAAACAAAAAAGGTATGAGTTTTACATTAACCAAGTCACCAGTATTCAAATATTATGTATTTTTGGCAAAATTTCACAACTTTCATAACCCTAAAAGTCAATTCTAAGTGTCAGATATCATTGGTTTGAAAAGAATCCTTGATTTAAAATGGAAGAATCAGCTCATGAAACAAAGAGAGAAATGAGTTACATTTTAGGAATACTCATTTCGAGGCTCATCAAGGGAGCTCCTGGAGGGCTCCTGTGCCTGGTGCATTTTTATTTGTAAGAGTGGAGCTCAGCCTGCATTGTCATTTGCAAGGTGCTTGTTTGAGTTATCTGAAGCTGAGTTATGAGAGCAACTCCATCGTTTAAGTGTTATTGCTCTTTTTCTTTCTGGCTCTTCAATCCTCTTCCCAAAGTCTGCTAAGGTACTTCAGTGGCTATAATGAAGTGAATCCAAATTACTAGTTTGAGACTAGCAGGAGACCTGACTTGCACACAAAACATTCTTTTAACATTTCACTGAACTAATCATCCTAAAGGATTTACTCTGTCTTTCATAAGCTCTTACTTGGCTTTGATTTTTTTTTTTTCTCTTAATGTACAGTGGTTTAGATAAAAGAAGTTTTAAAATGTCAACCCAAATCTTCCAGTAAAGTTGTCACAATAATTTCTTTTGTTAATGTATTTAGTTGATGATTTTATTTTAAACTTACATAAAATACAACAGCATGACTGATCAAACTAAAGTTAACAGTTCCCAGTGTTTATATATACACACAAAATACTCAGTGTCTTTTCTGTGACTAATTATTAAATTCTGACTAATATGCATAGCAAGAAAAACAAAGCATTGCATTTTAATTAACTCTCCTGTGGTAAAGAATATCACAGTTGAAATAATTTTTTTTAAATATTAGGAAAGAGAATTTATATTACAATTTCTAAGAGCTTTAAGGATGAAAGACAGACAGACAAACTGAGGAGTTTTGGCATCTGAGGGGATCAAATATATGTCACTGTCGTCTTTACTCATGATTTCAAACCGTTGAAAACTGACATAGCAGTCAGCCAGGTGGGGATCAACCCATCACCTTTACAGTGACAAAGACTAGATTTTATACTATGATTTGATCTGTTAATAAACCTGGACTTGCCAAGACTATAGCCCCAAAGAAATAGTACAATCCAGCCGTGGACATAGGTAAAAGTCCATTGGCCATCTGTAAGAATACTGCCTGTAAAGAACTTACAGCTCCAACAGTAGAAAGTATGTTTCTACTACGTGGGCATATTCCAAAAAGAAAACAAGAAAGCAAGGGTGAAAACCGAACAAACTTACTTCCTTCTTTCAAAGTGACATTCAACTCCATCTATGTCCTTTAAGAGAAAGGAGAGGGGAAGCAGACAGAGGCCAGCAGTGTTACTCAGATGGTGGTTCCTTTCACCTGAAAACAGGAGGAAAAACAAATGAGCCTTTAAGAAGAGTTCAGGTGAGGATTTTCAGAACAGAGTATAACAGGTTTTTTTGTTCTTGTGAGTAAACAGGCATTTCTTCTCAGTGGAAGATATCTTAACCATATGCATCATTCAAGTTTGAGTCCTAAATAAAGAAAAAGTCTCAACTACTAAGAAGCCCTAAAGGGTAGTTGTTAAATGTCACACTCTAATAAAAATTACAAGTTCTAAGTTCCTTATTGCTGAACATGTCAGTCCGTCTTTGTCAGCAGATGTCTATCCCTCTATTACCAATAGAATTAGATGTCCACATCTGCCTCCTTCCAGGCCCAGGGAAGTCTTGCCCCACAACAGAAACATTTCATCCAATGTTGTTGCTAACTCCACAATTATCTGGATGTAAGTGTTTGCCTATCTGGAATCTATGAAGCAAGAGTCATGTGCACCATTATTAGTGAGATCGTATGTCATACTTTACACAAATTTCAGAAAACTATGAGCTAAGAAAGTGTTAGCCACATAGATCACCTTCCAAATACCTTCTGTCCAGATTGGCGATCACAACAAAAATATTCAAACTCAAGTGAAAGAATCAGCAGTTATAGTTCTAATTTTTAGAACCTTCATATTGCAGCCATTTAGAAGCCTCTTAGTCTCAGAATAGCCACTATTTCCTGGTGGAGAAATAGAATTAGCTAAAGTGGTAACTGTTTTCAGTGTGCTCACGTGGAACAGGAATCAGTGATAGTATTGTGATTTCTCTGGAGTTTTAATAATTATGTAAGTCAGTGGTAAACTAGGATATGTCAACTTGATTGGGCTATAGGAGGCCCTGATAGCTAGAAAAACAAAACTACAACAGGAAGGGGGAATTTGTTCTTTCTGTTTGAAATTAAACATTTGTCTCCTCTTTTCCTCAGATGTCAGCCCTCCTAGTTCTCAGGCTGATAGATGCAGGCGGGGCCTCTAGCTTGCAGATAGCACACTGCCAGGCATTTTCAGCATCCAAAGAGTGTGAGCCAATCTCTGACAACAAATCTCTTTCTGTATATGTCCAGTAGTTTTGTTTTTCTGAAGAGCACTTAATTTTGTCAAAAAGAAAAAAAAAAACCAACAACAAAAAACGATTTACTTGATCTATTATTTACTTTAATTTTATGATATTTGACACACTTTTTCTTTCTTCTTCTTCTTTTTTTTTTTTTTTTTTTTTTTGTACAGACAGAGTCTCTCTTTATTGCCCTCAGTAGAGTACTGTAGTGTCACAGCTCACAGCAATCTCTATCTCCTGGGCTTAGGCAATTCCCTCAGCCTCCTGAGTAACTGGGACTACAGGTGCCCACCACAATGCCTGGCTATTTTTTTGTTATTGTTTCAGTTAGGCAGGGGCTGGGTTTGAACCTGCCACCCTTGGTATATGGACCTGGCGCCATACCCACTGAGCCACAGGCACCAACAAAAAGAACCACATGAATTTATTATATGTATTGTTGAAACAATGTTACATTTTTAAGATTATACTTTAGCATTGCCTTTTACCTAAAGGGCATATTCTTTCTACCTTTCTATCCTCTCTACTTTGTGGCCAATGCCTCCTGCCACTATCCCTGTCCCATTGTTACAGGACAGGTGGTGCCCCAGACAGCCAGGTGGAGCTGAGGGGCAGACCTGCCGACTCCACCTTGACGGTGTTGATGCAGTGGCTGCCGGCAGGCAGAGGAACCAGCAGGCTGGAGGGTAGGCAGGGCCCCCTCCACCCCGTCAGAAAGCTCCAGTAGCCAGAGGGTCTAAACAACTGCTGGGAAGACACCAGCACCTTAGGTCTCCCTCCCCTTGTACTTGTGCTGAACAGGGAAACCCCCATTTCCTAGGCCTGGCCAATTTCCTGTAGGTTTCTTAGGCCTGGGAATGAAAAGGATTGTATGCATTCATTTGCTACAGAATCCCCGCTACACGTAACTACAGAGCACCCTTGCAACCATATATATCCCTGGACAAAGAGCCCAGAGAGAGACAGAAGGCTTCCACCCCCCACCCCAACTTGGTTTGTTTTTCTCTGCCAAGAGCGCTAGTGTTTCTGTATTCTTTTCTGTAAATAAATCTTGTCTTATCACTGATCTGTGGTCTGTGGATTCATTCTTCGAATCACTGAGATCAAGGACCTACTGAAGACAAAATTCTGGTACAAAATTCTGGTATCACCATTGCTTCAACGCATACATACTACACCAAAAATGAGGACTAGGAAGGTCCTTATTTTAAAATTTAACTGAACTCCAATAGGTGGCAATTGACTCTTTTCACTAAGAAGCTGTATAGATGAGGGATACCAAAGAGGAATCAGTAGAAATACGCTGATTCATTTTTGTATGATCTAAAAGTTCAGTACGGGCTAAAATCACCACACAGCTTTGTGTTGCTTTATTGTGATGTAGGCTATGAGAGGGAAGGAGCCATGCTGAAGATATTGTCAGGAATGGCTTGGAATTCCCAGATCCTTGGTTCCCAGGACTGAAGAAGGGAGTATGGGACCAAGTGACACATCAAAGCCAGATTCACTCAGGCAGGTCACACACGCAGTCTCTATTACAAAGGCAGAAAAACAAAGAGAAAGCACATCCAGAAGGAGGACAGGTTGATCTCGGCAAGTGGAGAAGATTCTCAGTTCTTTTTTTTTTTTTTTTTTGTTATAGAGACAGAGTCTCACTTTATGGCCCTTTGGTAGAGTGCCGTGGCATCACACAGCTCACAGCAACCTCCAGCTCCTGGGCTTTAGCGATTCTCTTGCCTCAGCCTCCCGAGTAGCTGGGACTACAGGCACCCACCACAACACCCAGCTATTTTTTTGTTGTTGTTGCAGTTTGGCTGGGGCTGAGTTTGAACCCGCCACCCTTGGCATATGGGGCCGGCGCCCTACTCACTGAGCCACAGGTGCTGCCCTCACTGAGCCATAGGCACCGCCCAATTCTCAGGTCTTAACACGTCTTTATTTTATGTTTATGGCTAATGATATGCTAAACACTGGGAAGAATATTTTTCTTAGAAAGAGGTGGGAATTACTTGGAACTCAGAGCCCTCCCCATTTCTAACCTTATGGGGGGATCATGTCAGGGGTTGCCATAGCAATTGTAAACTGTCCCGGCCCTGGTGGGTGTGATTTCTACCAGACCATTGAGGCTAAGTGGGACAAAACACCACCTTGAGTTGTGAGCTCCTGGTTCTGCCCGTGCTTCAGGCCTGGAAAAATCCCCAGCCTCAGGTACTGGCCATTGTGGGTTTCGTGCTAGATGCTCACAGATGTTCATCTGATGCAGGGTTTCCCCATTCAAGGCTGGACAGGGCCACCCCTCATTTTCTAGGCCAGGGCAAACAGACCTTTCCAGACAGCATTTTCTGGACTCAACCAAAGTCAGAGAAAAGCAGCCTGGTGGGCATCTCATCTGAGTGAAAACCAGGCTCTTCTGGAGTGAGAACACTCACCCCGCTGCTCACCTGGGGGGGGGGACGGTGCAGGCCTCGTGTTTGCTAATACGTTCATTCATTAGCCTAATCAATATGGGCAGAAGGTTTTCAGCCTGCCTGTCCCTGGCCAATTGTGACATACACTCCTCAGACCCCTTGCTGGCAGGCAGTGCCATGAACCCTTAGACAAAAGGCCCACAGGGGCCTCCCACTGGGCTTTCTTCTGTCTGCTGTCTGAGCTTCTGCTCTCCTTCTTTCCTTCTCTGTCCCTTTCCCTGTCAATAAACTCCATCCTGTCTGTCACTTATCTAAGTGGCCTGTGGTTCATACTTAGAATATCCAGATATACAAGATCAAGGATTCAGCATAGAGAGACATTCTGGCAACACATTGGCTTCCTCAAGTTTCCTCCCTCTTTGTACTGAAGGTGCTAAACTGTCAACCTGCTTTTGGTTGTTAGCCGGCACCTGCCATCTGTCCCCTAACCATGCGGCACAGTTTCACCAAAGTGAAGCTGAACTTTATCAGCCCTTCATAAATGTGAATGGGATGGGTGGGTGGAGAGGAAATTACAGTTTAGAGAAGAGGCCTTCAGTGAAAAATGCAAAAACTCTACGTGAGACATCTCTCCTTTCCCATATAAACTGGAGAAAATTGCACTTTAAGCAGGAGGGAAGACCAGCACTTAGCTATAGTACAGTGCCTAATTACTCGGATTTGGAAAACTTTAGTAAACCAAACAAAGTCTATAAAACCTGTTCACGGAGAATCTAGTAAAGGAAAAGGACAGAGTCTATTGATAAGGTGTGAAATCTGTCCGAAATAAAAACAAAGCCATGTGATCAACTTGCTGGCTTCTCTGAAGTGACATTAAAAAATCTCAAAAAGAGTGAAAATGTTATTACTCACAAAGAACCTTCCACAGGAAACTTGAACTACAGGAAAAGTGTTCCCCTGAATAGAGTGACCATAGACTGGTTAGAGATGAGTCTTGACTTTACCTAGTTTGCATTTTCAGTATCAGCACAACCTCTTCCATTCTCAGTAGTTTGGGTTTGAATAACAAATGACATGGTCAGGGTAAATAGAACCCTCCACTTGTGATGAGGCTACAACATGTCGCTGAGCCCTGGATAAGGTCCCAGGGTCGCAGGTTTGGTCTCTGATGCAGATAAAGATGGGGCCTTCTTAGACCTAACAGAACAATCCAGCTCCAGTGAGGACAGTAGTCTGTTTCTCCATCACAGGAGTCAGTCCGAAGCCCAAGATTGATTTTTGAATTTCCCCTATGGAGCACTAAAGTTATCTTTCCCAAGCAACATTTGAGTCTGGATAGGCATAAATCCAGGTTCAGAATGCTTTTTGCCAGCAGTGACAAGGTCATAGTCTAAAGCATATCTTAAATTGAGACTTATTTTTGACAGTCAAGCTCTGGAAAAAGCAGAACATTTTCATTTGAGAACAATGGGGCTTGAGTTAATTTGGAAACAGTAGGATTATTTATTCTTTTATTCATTTGCTTGTTCATGGAACAAATATTTGTGAAATCATGCTAACAATGTACTACGCTGGTCTTCAGGTATAACAGTGTCAGCAAAAAAAGTTTGTGATCTTACAATGATCTTTATTCCTCCCAGAAACACTGAAGTATTTGGTTGAAGGAGAAAGAAGAAACTGCAGTTCCAGGGTTAATTCGTTTGGGGCAGTCAGCAGGACGCGGTTTTGTCTTATCCTCACATTTTTGACTTCTAGCTTATACATATTCTATGTCAACAGACAAGGAGAGACTAAAAAAAAAAATGTCACTGGAAACTACACAAATAATTATAATGACACGGCAAAGAAGGTAAGGGTATCACTAGCTTGAAGATTAAAAATAAAAAGCAAGAAGTCACTTCTACTTCTATGTTTCAAGATGCAAATATTACTTCAATTTTTTCACTGATGAGATAGAATCAACCTGCCTACCAGAGAACATTTGATTAGAAACTGCTTTGAATATGCACTTGGGAGTGGTTGCTCCATGGACAGAGTGAGCAAGACCTGCACTCCCAGAAGCACTTCCCAAGCCTAAAACTCCTTCCCTGAAAGCCTCTTCCTAATCGTGCTCATTATCCACTGCGTGTTGGACTTCACACACATCAGCGTATTTCACTTCACAGCCCCCTTTGTAAACACACAAACTCCCTTCTGCAAACTTTCAACTCAGATTTTTATTTGTGCATCAAACACATCAAAGAACAAAAGATCTGTGGGAAAATTATGCACCATCACAAAACTCCTTTTGTCAGGATATAGAGCCTGAAGACGAATCCTTAGAGCTTTTATGCAAAACTTTGCTCCTAAAATGAATTATACCTATCAATCCTCTTCATCTTCTGTTGTCACCTACTTTGCGGTTTGGCTTATTTGTTCTTTTCTAAATTCTGATAAAAAAGAAAAAGGCAAGTGGAAATAAAAATGTGTCTTTACATTGTAAAAAAACTATCATGACATAATATAAACAAAAATAAATAAAAACAATATTTCATTATTACTTCTATATTATGTGGTTCCTCTGTAGACATAAATAAAATTTCCTGAAGTGTAGTAAATCCACCCATACACGAGGGAAGGCCCAAATTTGGCTAGAAAATAAAGTAATATAAAAAAAAATAAGCTCAAAGCAATCAGAACAGACAGAGCTAATGAGAAAATTTATGTCTTTGCATGGTAAAGAAAGTGGAAATAATTTCTTTCACATTACACAAATCAAGCCTTCATAATTAGATTTGACACAAATACAGGTATAACATCACTGCATGGGACATTAACTTGTACTACAAAGTAATTTAAGTTGAAAAGGTAAGTTCTGTTAAGAAATAAATTCACCAACCTAATAAGGGCACGAATATACTCATGATAAAAAAGAAAAAAATCAATAACCCTTTTTCTAATTTAAATATTCGTTGCAGCCTGGGAGGACAGAATGAAGAGTAAAATACCAAAACCTAATTGTATTGCTCAGATTGAATAAAACGTGTATAGCAAATAAGCAAAATGCAGATTAAAAATTGCACAACTTTTTTCTCCAATTTACTGCCAATTAGTTAAGTGATATTGTATATACACGAGCTTTCTATTGACAGTGGCATGAAGAGAGACAAGTAACTTTCTGACAATCGTAGAATTTAAATTATTTGCATATTCATTACTCTGCTGTTTTACTCACCATTTAAGAAATACAAGGAAAATTCAAAGGCCTACTATATTTATATTATATTTGGGGAAATAAGGAGGACCCTAAGAAGAAGGTGTATACTGAAGTCTTAAATGTGAACCTAAGAGAAAAAAAAAATTATTTTCTATTTATTTGAAAAGATAAAATGTAGTTTTGGTTTGATTTACATTATGGCAATTAAAAATGCTCAAAAGTTACGTTTATTTTGTGGTCTCCTAGATCTTTTTTGGCATGTGTCAGCTAGTTATCAATTCATAGCCTCTCAGATCCAAATTCAGCCTTAAGTACGTTTGAGATGATGAAATGGACTGTGTAAGCAGGCATTTCTCCTCTTCAGTGAATATGATGTTGAATTTCAACTTTGTCAGTGGTGGGTGCTAGAAGGGCATTTCAAGAAGAAGGGGGTTCTTATCTTCCTGTATCCAGAAAGCTGTTTGCTCTGCCTTGCTCCTATGGAAGAACATCAGCAATCTGTGTGTCGGTGGTGGTGGGCAGGGAGTGGCTTTTCTCTGGCTGCAAATCCCTCAGTAACCTTGCATCCATGGCTGTCTTCCTGAGTGCACCTTGCCATGGCCCTCCTTATGAAGACGTTGCCTGATCTGGGACTCTTAGCCACAGTGTCCACACTCCACCTGTGTCCTCACACACCAGCCACAGCTTGACGGTGCCTCTGGGAGTTGTTTCCCTTGGCTTTCCCGGTACAGAGCTCGAAGCCTCCTGCACAGGTAGTGGGTGCTGGCTTCTCTGTGTGTCCACACATCAGCCTTACCTTTGCTGTGCTCTGGAAGGCGATTTCCTGCTTTCCCGATTCCTGGGTCAGATCTAGCTTGGGCAGCTCAGCAATTTTTTTTTTTTCTAATTCATTGAGCTACAACTATATCTTCTTTAATAAGGCTTTAGGGATGGGGCTTCCATTCCAAAGTTGTCCTTTCTTAGTGACTTTCTTTCTACTCTAGAGTATCCTTCAGAATATTTTTATAGTAACCTGTGTGTCAGGGGTGCGCAAGATCATCTTTACTCTCGAGGATTCACTGGAAGGACTCATAGCACTCAGCACAGAGTGGTTCTCGTGGTCGTAATCCATCACAGGGAAGGGACACAAGGTAAAAGGTGGCGCATCAAACCAGGCTCCAGTGGCAGGAGACCTCCCTCAGCTGAGTCACACAGCATCAAACAGTGACAACACATGTGAAGTACTGTCTGTCAGGGTCGGGATTGGGGGCTCATTGCACAGGCACCCTCTGCTTCGTATGTATTAACATTCCAGCCTCCCAGAAGGACAGCAGGCATTCAGCTTTAAACTTACGATTTATAGCGAGAGTTGAAGCACAGTGAGCCACACTTATCAGGAAATGTTGAAATCCTTCTAAAATCCAAATTCCCAGAAAGCAGCCAAGGTCCAGCCTTGAAGCAGGTTTTTCTAAGAATAGCAATCTCAAGTCTGTTACCTTAACACTTTCTGCACACCTAGCATAATTCTCTCTATTTAACTTCCAAAGTTGAAATTACTGGTTTTGTCTCTTAACTGGACTCAGACCAATGTGGTATATATATATATATTATATTATATTATAATATACTCCAACAAGTAAATACTATACTTGGTTACTTCTTGGGCTATATTACACTTTTTAAATGTTACACTATTTCCAATCTTTTCAGAAAATATTTAGAAATTACTTCTGAATACTATTAATAAATATTATCAGCAGTTGGCCTTATGACACTAAATAGCAATTCAATTCAGACAATTTAGGAAAAGAAATCTGGACAGCTGGCAGCTAGGTTTATGTCTATACTCAAAAGTCATTTTAGACTAAAGTGAGTAAAAAAAGGAACAAGCGTGAAGACTGTAAAACATGTTCTTGTTTTTATGTGAAAAACTTTTCTTTCAACTATCTTGTTATATTTTGAATATTCAAATTATTTTAAAATATTCATTAAGAAAAAGGATTGGCTACTTTAAAATTCTATGAGCTTAAATGTGGGAAATGGGAAAATGCTAAAACTGGCAACAGCAGAAGCAAAATATATTTTACACGTGTCCTAAAAGCAGGTGGAGAATTGAAAAGGCAAAGCGATCGTGTGGGAAACTCATTCTGGGTCCTTTCCGATAAGGCAAAACTGCCACCAAGCCAGGGTAAGACCCAGGCACCTGTGCTAGCCTTTGAGACTTATTTATTTGGTTCTAGCAAAAGCTACAAAGCAAAACTGAGTTGAAGGGGCCATTTTTGTGTGTGGATTTCAGATTCCTTGAATTCTTGGAAGGCAAAACAGAAGAATCCCTGACTAAAGGCTTTCTGGTAAGTACCTATGAAAAGTTACGAATCCTATACATAACAGGATGAAGGGAGGCCAGCATAAGCCTCTCTGGTGTTGCAGAGCAGATAAAAAGCAGAGGCCACGTGTCATCCAAACTCCCCGGAGAAAGTAGGTTCTGTTTGGATTTTGCTGACAAAGAATCAAATAATATCAGAGGGTAAGTATACTATACTTAAAAGCCAGCCAGCCCTATAATTTTACAGATATGAAAAAGACTGGAGGGGTTAAGTTATATGGCAAAGAAGCACAGCCAGTTAGGAGCCGTTGGTAGTCACAAGCAAGAGAGAAGAAAGTGAGTGGTTCTGTGATACCCAAACTCGCTGCCCTTTTTATAGAGCACTTGTCACATTGGAGAGAAAACTTGAGAGCTGTGTGGCTCCTAACACAGGAAAGCTGAATAAGAATTTGGTGGTGAAACTCAACAGCCAGCAAGCAGGTGGGAGGGGGAGAGGGTTATGTAAATTCACACCTAACCTAACTGGTACAGCACACCCTGTCCAGGTGAGGGTTGCACTTAAATAATTTTGACTCAAATTGTACAAAAGCAATTCATGTAACAAAAACATTTGTGCCTCCATAATATTCTGAAATTAAAAAAAAAAAAAAGAATGCAATGTGGTAGGCATCAACAGGGTTATGATAAGATCATCGTGTACTTGAGATCTCAGAGAAGGGCTGCATTTTGGATTTTGGAATTTATAAGTTTTCTTAACTTGCTATATATTTTACAACAGTTTTTAAAGGCTATTTTAATTATTACTCTTCCTGATGATTTATTGAATATGTCTTCTTTAACTAAATAGCATGATGAGCTTGAGAGGGTTTTGTTTTTGTTTTCACTATTTAAAATTGTCACATGAAACCTAGACAAATAGTCAGACTGACATTCAGCAAGAGTTAGTACTCTTGCATTACCCACTATGTTTAATACTTTCTGGCAGTTTTTATCATCACCATCCTTGTTACCTTATAGCCATAATTTAATTTATGGATTAAAGGTTTAATTCAGCCTTCAAATTGCACATACGATTCATGTGGTCTTAGAAGTATTACAGTGTATACTCTCCTCCAGGTTGTTCTGTACACTCATTTGGCATTTTGTGACTTAATTTCATAATAAAGATTATCTTTTCCAACATCTTTGATCGCCATAAATGTATTCCCAATTGGGGGATTGAAATATTATTCCTATCGTTGGCCAATCCCAAGTGTAAGAAAGATGACCCTTACTGTCAGGCATATATATTTCCATGTAACTTCACATTTCTTCTAGCTTTTACAAGCAACACGACCAAGGTAATTTTTTAAGTATTTTAAAACTGGTCTTATGCCCACAGCAGGGCTTTTTTCTGGCCTAAACTCTTTCATTACATTAACCCATCTTTCTTCTATTATTGTTTGCATGCCCTCCTCCTGCTGGGCTTCCTCCATAGAGTACTCTGACGTATTTTCAGTGCTTTTCGTGAAATAAGAACTCAAAAGCTCAGTGTATCTCATCAGTGCAGAATACAATAGCATATTTTTTGCTTTGCTAATATTCTGTAGTAATGAATTGATAAATTATGTTTTTCAAAGACATTTATCTTTCAATTGAAAAATGATAAATTGATACATTAGCTTCTCAGTTACTGATACTACTAAGGTATATTTTACATAAGCAGCTGCAAATTTAATATTGTGTTCCTTCCGAATACTAAATGAAGGCCAAACACCAGTGACATTAGGTACTGGAAGATATCCCTCACCTTGCTGATACCATATCCATTGATGTAATGACATATGTGGCATTAGGGGGGAAAGTCTTAAAAGTAAAATCTCCTATTACAAACAAAACTATTCTACGGAATTTCTTAATTGGCATTCTTTTAGCATGTTTGCTTAACAAACTTTTCATTAAATTCATCAAAATAATGCTAACTTTAATAAAACACAAATCTTGGCCTCAGGTAGCTTAACATTTAGTTGAGAGATTAATTCTACCTTATAAATTCTATATATTAAATGCCATAGATTATGTAAGTAGGAATGCAAGGTGGGTGAGTGGAAAGGAAGGAAAGGATATGTTTCTCTGAAGACATAACATATTGTCTGACTCATAAAAACAGTATATATCAGGAGGCTATGTATATAGGGGTGGGGAGGAACTTCTCAATATACAAATTCTCTTGCTACACTAAGTAGTAATTATTTGAGGATATGAATCTATATATATTCTCAAAGGACCAATTAAAATTTTGCTTTTTATTATTTGCTGAGTTTTAATTCTTAGACATAATATTTCTTCATTTTAAAAACATAAGAAACCTGGCCTAATGGCTCATACCTGTAATCTTAACACTTTGGGAGGCCAAGATAGGAGGATCGCTTGAGGCCAGCAGTCTGAGACCATGCTGAGCAATAGTGAGGCCTCATCTCAACTAAAAAATATAAAAATAAGGCATGATGGTGAAGCTTGCAGGTCCAAGTATTTGGGAGGCTGATTGCCTTAGCACTGGAATTCAAGGTTATAATGAACTGTGATTATGCCATTGTCCTCCAGTCTACAAAAAATGGTGAAACCCTGTTTCAAAACAAAGCAGGGACAGAAGAGGTGTAACAGGATTTGAGTATGTGTCTTCTCTGTATTACGTGTGTACAGATTCATCAAGACATATTTTTCAAACTTGAAAATAAGATCGACTTTTTTGTCTCTGCTTTTCAGCAGATATAGCAAAACAGTGAAGGCAGAAATGTGTTCTGCAAATGTCATGAAAATTTCATGTAGACTTGTACACTCCTGAATTTCATAGCTTAAAAGAGCTATAAAAATAAAAATAATTTATTTGTCTGAGAATGTACAATTTTGAATGACTTCTACATTTTAATTTGTTCTGAAGTTACAAAGGACAAATAATTACTTCTGGTCAAATAATTATTTCACATATAGGGAACTATTTGATAAAACAAGCAACTCCTGATTATTATAGAAATTTCTGATATAGATTTGTTTTAGTAATTACAAGTGATAATCAATCCCAAGAAAGAATAGGCACTGGCATAAAAAAAGGAGATAATTTTAGCAAGTAAAATTTGATTTCTAAATAACTTATTCTTTTAATTCTTAAACATTAGAGCTTAAAGAAAGACTAATAAATCATTAAAAAGAAAGGTTGGAAATCAAATTCGCAAGAAATGAGAATAAGGCACATAATGTTTTTAAAATGATAGGAAAATACCAAAAGTATAAGAATAGTTAGCTGGGAAAAACATAAGGACTCATGCTGGCACAACAAAAGATCTTTTGACAATATTGCTCAGAATTAACCTTCTATAGAACATTAAAAGTAAATACTATAGGTAAGAATATTTGTAAATAAAATGATGAGAATTTCATATGCAAAGGAAAGAGAGCATGTAATCAATTTTCAGTATTAAGTCAGAAAATTGTTTTCTTTAAAAGATCAACATCTGCTGAAATTCTTATAATAACCATAATTAACATGTTCCTGTCTCACATACTGTTGTATTAAAGTTGACTTATTATCTATGTATTTTCCTTCAAGCTGAAATGAATATATGGGTTACAGACTGTAGGCGACTCAGGAAGTATTACTTCTTGTTGTTCATTGATGTCCAGCTGATTTATTTTTGAACACTCTGCTCTGTCTATCCTGATGGCATGTGCTATAATGATCAATGTGAATGAGATGTATTTTCTGACCGAGCCAATATAAAAAGCATGACAGTGAAACATTGCAGAAGGGGAAAGTCATTTTTACTTCTGTTTCGAAAAAAACATACTTTACTGCTTTTGACCTTTTAGTATTTCCTTGCAGTTAGCCATCATATCATACAATTCTATAAAAAAAAAAAAAAAAAAAAAAATCACTTCCAAAGCAACATAAAATAAAGCAAGACATCGGTAGAGGATGAAAAGTACTGTATTCAGTGACACACAGCATATAACAGGAAGGGAAAATCTCTAAATCAGCTGTGATGGATGTGTGCTTAAAGTTTTCTCTACATCGGGTTTTTTTTTTAAATGTTTTAAATATTCAAATATGTTTAAATACATATTTTCCCACAATTCCTCTGTCTGAAATTCCATTATTTCCATGTATTCTTTTTTTATTTCCTTTTTTTCTTTTTTGTTGGTGATATATTAAATTGTTTACTTATTACAGCATTTGTAGAATTTATACAGCATTTATTTTATTTTATTTATTTATTTTTTATTAAATCATAGCTGTGTACATTAATATGATCGTGGGGCACCATACACTTGGTTCATGACCGTTTGACACATTTTCATCACACTAGTTAACATAGACTTCCTGGCATTTTCTTAGTTATTTTGCTAAGACATTTACATTCCACATTTACCAGGTTTTACAATACCCTTGTAAGATGCACTGCAGTATAATCCCATCAATCCCCCTGCCTCTACCCCCCTCCCCTCTCCCTCCCCACCCTTTCCCCCTATTCTTAGATTGTAACTGGGTAATAGCTTTCATGTGAAGGTCCTAAATTAGTTTCATAGTAGGGGTGAGTACATTGGATACTTTTTCTTCCATTCTTGAGACACTTTACTAAGAAGAATATGTTCCAGCTCC
>CAUYPK010053460.1:0-20192 GCA_963574355.1 Loris lydekkerianus | reverse complement strand
CTAGACGCGCGTAATACTGAGTATTTCCATTATCACAGACAGTTTTAGCTCAGGCATTAGCATTGCTTTCTAGAGCCTGGCTACCCTGATTCAAATCACCACTCTGGGTATAAACCTAGTAAAGGAATTATAGGATCGAATCAAATGCCATTCTACTAGAATTTGTCTGACATTTTTCTTGTGATTATACTAGAGATGGTATTTTACAATGATCACAGAGACAAAGTGCCTTTTTCATCACAATACATCAAGAGTAGATATCATTAACATGACATCACTACTGATAATGACTTTAATCACCTGGCTTAGGGTAGAGTCTGTTGGGTTTCTTTACATGTAACTTTTCCTTTTTCTACCCCTTTCCATACTGGGTTCATTGGGAGGAAATCGCTATGCATAGAATGCACTTAAGAATTAGGAATTTGTGTTTTTTTAGATTAGGAATTGTGATTTTAGATTAGAATGAGTACATTGTTCACTTGGATTTAAGCTAAGTGTATCTTCTCCCCATTTTTTTTTTTTTTTTTGTTTAGTGATTTATTTATATCAGAACACACATACATATAGGTATTATTTCATACTTTAGGTTATAATTCAATACAACTTTATTTCTTCGATTGCTTAAATTGTTCAAGCTTTGACGATTAATTTCTGAATGAATTCTGTTGTGGTCTAAGAACATAGCTGTTGCTTTTATTTTTTTTAAAGTTGTTCAAGAGTCTTTTATATCCCAGAATCAGAATGTGGTTCATCTTGGTGAATGAGTGTTCTGCTATTGCTGGAATATTCTACAAATATCAATTAAATCAAATTGATTAATAGTGCTGTCTCAGTAAAAATAAGCATCCTTATTTTCATATCATTTATGAGGGTAATAATAAAATCATCAACTGTAATGGTTGATTTATTTATTTCTATTTGCAGTGTTTCCAGTTTTTACTACATATTTTAACACCATTGTTACACATTAAGTACACACACATTAGGCATTGTTACATCTTATTGGAGAGTACTGGGGATGCTAAAAGATGCATATACATTTAAGGTATGTTAAAAGATTTTCAAAGTTGGATTGAATGTGCTATATGTAGCAATGTGTTCTATGATGTTCGCTCAAAAGATGGCATTAATCAAATGAATTCTGAGGTCACTATGTGACAGGCAGGACAGTCAAAGAAAGTGGTGGAAGTACGCCTATTTTCCAAGGAGCACAAGACCATTTTGAAGTGCCACTTGAAAACATTATGGAAGTACAATGACAGTGGAGGCTTGAGTATGTAACAGAACTTCCAACACTTCTAACAACTGCACACATTCATCATAAGTGTGAGATGCATGAGCTGTGTCTGACATCCACAAGAGGAGCTCGCACAGCAACAAGTCCTGCTTATTCTGCTGTGGTTTGAGACAGTTTGCATGTTTACATGGAGGTCTACCAAACAGTGTGCACATGAGACAGTAGATCAAGCATATGACACATTCTTAAAACAGCAAAATGGAAAGTTTTCATCCCAAGATTATTATAGCACTGAGATGGGGCAGCTTACCTCAATGAGAATTTGCCCAGACAATGGATAGAACAGAAAGGTGCAGTTGAATCTCCCCCATGTTCTCCTGACTTAATACCCCTTAAATTCTACCTACGGGAGACCTTAAAGGATGTGGTATACCTAGAAAACTCACTACATTGGCAGTTCTTTAGGAAGAAACTGAAACAGCAGGCGTAGATACAAGTGGACACTTTGGTCAACATTGCTCAAGTGGTAGTTCACAGTAATCAGAAGCATCTGGATGCTGACAGTGATCTCTTTGAGCAGCTCTTATAATTGCAGAAGTCAAATGTGACTTGTATTCATCTTTGCTATTGTTATCATATTTGAGTATTCCAGTTCTTTCCTTTCTTAAAATGTGTATACATTTTTGGGACCCACTATATTGTTATCATTATGTAATGTTCCTCCATATTCTTTGCAATTTGCCTTGATTTGAAGTCTACAAAAATGAATTTAGCTAATTGAGCTTTATTTTGATTACTGTGAGCATGATATAGCTTTCTCTGTTCCTGTCTGTTTTTAACCTATTTTTGTCTTTCTAAATCAAGTGGGTTTATTTTAGACAACATGTAATTGGTTCTTGTTATTATCCACTATGACAATCTCCATTCTTAATGTTTATATTTAGAACATTTACATTTAAAATGATTATGTATATGTGTGTGGTATGTGTGTGTGTGTGTCTATGGTTGGTTTAATAGCTATCATTTTTGTACCATTCTCTATTCCTTGCACTTCTGTTTGTTTCTTTTTGATTCTCTACTTTTTTGTGCCCCTTCTGGTCTTAATTGGGTTTTATATGATTCCATTTTCTCCCCTCTCTTAGAATATCAATTATATTTCTTTTGAAAAATGTTTTTACCAGTTGCCCTACTGTTCTCAATATACATTTACAACTAAATTAAGTCCACTTCCAAATAATGCTATATGATTTATGGGTAGCACAGGTATCTCCAATCACTCTCTCCTGTCTCTCATAACTGTGTTGCAATTCATTTCATGTATATACACACAAAAACACACAGAGTATACCTACACACACACTCAATAATCACTCAATACATTGTTACCATTATTACTTTGGGTTTTTTTTTTATTAAATCATAACTGTGTATATTGATGTATTTATGAGGTACAATGTGCTGATTTTATATACAATTTGTAATGCTTACATCAAATTGGTTAACATATTCATTTCACCTACTTAATTGTTGTGTTAATACATTTATACTCTACTCTTAATAGATTTGACATGTACCCTTGCAATATGCACCATGGGTGAGGTTCCAGTGATTACCCTCCCTCCACCAGACTCCCTCCCCTCCCCTCACGCTCCACTTCCCTCCTTCATTCTGGAATATAATTGTGTTTTATCATTCATATGAAATGGTGGGTGATTATATATTGGTTTCATAATAGTACTAAGTTCACTGGATACTTTTTCTTCCATTCTGGGGATACTTTACTAAGAAGAATATGTTCCAGCACCATCCATGTAAACATGAAAGAGGTAAAGTCTCCATCTTTTTATGGCTGTGTGATATTCCATGGTATACATACAGCACAATTTGTTAATCCATTCATGGATTGATGGGCACTTAGGCTACTTCCATGACTTGGCGATTATGATTGGGCTTCAGTAAATATTCTGATGCAAATATCTTCATTGTAAAATGATTTTTAGAAATCTGGATATATAACTAGTAGAGGAATTGCACAATGAATGGCAAGTCTACATTTAGTTCCCTAAGTGTTCTCCAAACTTCTTTCCAAAAGAAATGTATTAGCTTGCATTCCCACCAGCAGTGTAGAAGTGTTCTCTTCTGTCCACATCCATGCCAACATCTGTAGTTTTAGGATTTTGGTATGTGGGCTACTCTTACTGGAGTTAGATGATATCTCAAAGTGGTTTTGATTTTCATTTCTCCAGTGATTAAAGATAATGAGCAATTTTTCATGTGTTTGTAACCCATGCACCTGTCTTCTTCAGATATTTTGTTCAAGTTTCTTGCCTACAATGAAATGGGATCACTTGTTCTTCTCTTATTAATAAGTTTGAGTTCTCTGTAGATTCTGGTTATCAAACCTTTGTCAGAAACATAACCTGAAAATATCTTCTCTTCAGAATATATTCTGAGGGCTGTCTTATTGCTTTACTTCCTGTGTTCTTGGCTGTGCAGAAACTTTTCAGTTTCATCAGATCCCAGTAATATATTTTTGGTGTGGCTTCAATTGCCCAAGGGGTCCTCCCCATAAAATATTCTCCCAGGCCAATTTCTTCAAGTGTTTTCCCTGTACTCTCTCAAAGTATCTTTGTAGTTTCCTGTCTTAAGTTTAAATATTTTATGCAGTGAGAATCAATTTTTTGTTAATGGTGAAAGGTGAAGATTCAGTTTCAGTCTTCTACAGGTCACCAGCCAATTTACCCAGCATCATTTGTTAAATAGGGAATCTTTCCCCCAATGAATGTTTTGATAGACTTATCAAAGATCAAATGATGATAAGTGTCTGGGTTCCTCTCTTGGTTCTTCATTCTGTTCCATACATCAATCTCTCTATTTTTGTACCAATATCATGCTGGTTTGATCACTATAGATTTATAGTATAGCCTGAAGACTGATACTGTGATTCTTCTTGATTTTTTTTTATTTCTGAGTAATGTCTTGGCTATTCAAGGTTTTTTCTGATTCCATATAAAACAAAGTACTATTTTTTCCAAATCTTTCAAGTATGATATTGGTGCTTTAATAGAGATTGCTTTACATTTGTGTTTTGCTTTGGGTAGTATGGACATTTTCGCAATGCTGATTCTTCCCAGCTATGATCATGGTATGTTTTTCCATTTGTTAACATCTTCAGCTATTTCTTTTCTCAGAGATTCATAGTTCTGTTTATAGAGATTTTTCACATCCTTTGTTAGGTGAATTCCCAAATATTTCATCTTCTTTGGCACTACTATAAAGGGAATAGAGTCCTTGACTATTTTTTCAGGTTGACTATTGTTGGTATATATAAAAGCTAATGATTTCTAAATGTTGATTTTGTATCCTGAGACACTGCTATATTCCTTGATCAATTTTGTAGTTGAGTCCCTGGGGTTTTCCAAGTATAAAATCTTATCATCTGTGAAGAGCAAGAGTTTGATCTCCTCTGACCCCATTTGGATACCCTTGATTGCCTTCTCTTACCTGATTGTGATGGCTAAGACTTCCATTACTGTGTTGAATAGCAGTGGAGACAATGGGCATCCTTGTCTAATTCCAGATTTCAGTGAAAATGTTTTCAATTATATTCCGTTCAATGTGATATTGGCTGTGAGTTTGCTGTAGATGGCCTTTATTAGTTTAAGAAATGACCTGCCTAAGGCTATTTTCTTAAATGTTCTGATTATGAAACAATGCTGGATATTATCAAAAGCTTTCTCTGCATCAATCGAGAGAATCATATGGTCTTTATTTTTTATTTTGTTCATGTGATCTATTATATTTATAGATTTATGTATGTTGACCCAACTTTGTGACCCCGGGATAAAACAAACTTGGTCACGGTGTATAAATTTTTTGATGTGTTGTTGGATTTCGTTTTTTAGGATCTTATTGAAAATGTTTGCATAAATATTAATTAATGATATTGGTTTATAATTTTCATTCTTTGTTGAGTCTTTTTCTGGTTTGGGGATCAGGGTGATATTTGCTTTGTATAATGTGTTGGGGAGTATTCCTTCTTTTTCTATGTTTTGGAAAATGTTATGTAATATAGGTACTAATTCCTCTTTAAAGGTTTGGTAGAATTCTGATGTAAAGCCATCTGGTCCCAGACTTCTGGGGGGGGGGGGAGATTTCATATAGTTTGTGCTATTTCAGTAATTGCTGTAGGTCTATTCAAAATTACCAGCTCTTTCTGGCTGAGTCTAGGAAGGCATGCTTCCAGGTATTGGTCCATTTCCTCCATATTTTCATATTTCTGAGAATAGAGTTCTCTGTAGTAATGATTAAGGATTTTTTGAATTTCTGAGTTGTCTGTTATTATCTCTCCTTTATTTCTGATTGATGATATTACAAATTTTATTTTTCTGTTTCTGGTTAGGTTAGCCAAAGGCTTATCAAGTTTGTTAATATTTTCAAAAAAAACAACTTTTTGATGTATTGATCTTCTGAATGATTCTTTTGTTTTCAATTTCATTAAATTCCGCTCTAATTTGGTTATTTCTTTTCTTCTTCTGGGTTTTGGGTTGGAATGTTCTTCCTTTTCCAGTTGCTAGAAATGACCATTAAGTTGTTACTTCCTTTCTTTCTGTTACCTTAAGGAAGGCTTGCAATGCTATAAATTTCCCTCTTAGGACTGCCTTTACAGAATCTCACAGGTTTTGATTGTCTTCATTGCTATTTTGTTCCAAAAATTGTATCATTTCCTCCATAATCTCATCTTTGACCCAGCTATCATTCAGCATAAGGTTATTTAATTTCCATGACTTTGTCTGAGTATGAAGATTCCTGTTGTAGTTGAGTTCAACTTTTATACCATGATCATCCAAGAAATCACAAGGAATTATTTCTATTCTTTTAAATTTTCTGAGGTTAGACTTGTGACCTAAGATGTGATCAATTTTGGAGAATGTTCCATGGGCTGATGAGAAGAATGTGTGTTCAGTTTTATTAGGATGAAGTGTTCTGTAGATGTCTGTTAATTTCATTTGTTGTAGGGTCAATTTTATGTCCAATGTTTATTTCGTTTTTCCTTGGAGGATCTAATGAACATTGCCAAAGGGGTTTTAAAATCTCCAACTATTATAGTGCAGAAAGATACCAAATTGTTCATGTCTGTTAGGATTGCCTTTACAAATTTAGGAGCATTCTGGTAGGGTGCATAAAGGTTAATGATTGAAATCTCTTCATGTTGAGTGTTTCCCTTGACAAATATGAAGTGACCATCCTTATCTTTCCTTACTTTTGTTGATTTAAAGCTTATTGTATCTCCAAATAACATTGCAACCCCTGCTTTTTTCTGATTTACATTTGCCTGAATTATAGATGTCCATCCCTTCACCGTTGGTCTATTTTTATCCTTTAAGGTAAGATGAGATTCTTGTATGTAGAAGATATCTGCCTTGAGTTTTTGTATCCAGTTAGCCAACCTGTGCCTTTTTAGAGGACAATCTAACCCATTCACATTAATTGAGAGTATTGATAAGCATGGTAATGTTTTGGTTGTCATGTTTATCAAGTGTCCAGTGGATATTTTTAAACATTTTACTATTATGGATGTTAGGTTTTGTTCAAGGCTTTCTGGGTCAGCTTACTTTGGTGGTAGACCATTAAGCTGATCATTATGGAGGATGGGTTTGAAAATATCCTGGAGAGCTGGTTTAGTTATGGCAAATTTCTTCAACATGTGTAAGTCAGTAAAGTATGTTATTTCTCCATCACAAATGAAACTCAGTTTAGCTGGATACAGGACCCTGGACTGAAAGTTTTTTGTTATAGGAGATTGAAGGTTTATGACCACCCTCTTCTGGCTTGAAAAGTTTCAGCTGAGAAATCTGAAGTCATTCTAATATTCTTCCCCTTTTGGTTATTCTTTCCTTACATCTGGCTGCTTTCAGAATTTTCTCCTTCATAATAACTTTGGCAAAGTTAATTACAGTGTGTCTAGAAGATGCTTTGTAGTGTTTAGTGTTGTGCTGGGATTCTGAAACTGTCTGCTATCCTATTTTCTGTATCTCTTGCCATGCTTGGGAAATTGTCCTCTATTACATCTTCAGGTAGAGCATCATTGCCTTTAGAACCATCCTTTTCTCCTTCAGTAATTCCTTTAAGGCAAATGTTTGCTCTTTTGGAGTGGTCCGACAACTCTCTCAGGAAGTGATCTGTTTTTGCTTTCCATTTCTCTGCCTCTATGAGCATTTGGGAGCATTCATAAGCTTTGTCTTCAACTTCAGAGATCCTTTCTTCTGCCTGCTTCACTCTATTACTGAGGTGTTCTACTGTATTACAAAGTTTCTCAAAAAATTTTCACATTTCTTTGAGCTCTGCAATTTCTTTTCTCATTATAGTTAAATCCTTGGAGAGATTGTCTTTGAATTCATTGATTTCTTGAGACAACTTTTGAACTACTCCTTGAATTTCTAATGCCAAATTTATTTCCATTTTATTTATCTTATTTGCCATCTATATTCTGAATTCTATTTCTGACATTTCAGCAATTTGTGTATAAATGGCATGTTCTGTTGTATCTCCTTTGTCATTCCTTTTAGGACTTGATCTACTCTGATTATTCATGTTGCCAGTTTTTCCACTGGTTCTGCCTCATGAGTATTTTTCACAGTTTGACTATAGAAGCTGGTAAGGTGAGATTGGATTGAGAGCTCCAGGAGTTGTAGTTAACCAGTTCTTTACCAAAGACCTGGAACTGGTGACTGTGGCTTTTCCCCTACAACTTTACAAAGGTTCCTTTTAGTCCTACAGCCTGGGACTCTGGGGACCTGATTGGTATGATGGAGCTAGGTGGCTCTGTCTTGTATTCAGCCAGCCTCTATCCAATCCTATTAAATCAGCAACTTTGGGCTGAAATTTCAGCTGGGGAGAGATACAAGAAACTAAGATACCCTTCTCCCCACCAGTGACAACTGAAAGAGGAGAATCAGTCCCTCCCACTAAACACAGCCAGGGCTCAAACTTGGAGGGTCCCAGGGTGGTCAGCCTAGGTCAAGAGTTCCAAACCAATTGTCCCAGGCAGCACAATTGCTGTTCAAGTGGGAGAGTTCAAAAGGTCTCCAGCAATCAGACAGCAGGGGTCCACTGGAAGCTCAAGTGTGACTTGCTCTCCAGTGCTCAAAGGAGTCAGACGGGCCCACCCAACAAAAGTTAATCCAGAGGGGTTAGTGCTTCTTTCTCCACCTTACACTGCAGCCATGCCCAGTCACTAGTAACCTCATGGGGCTGTGGCCAAGTTTCCTCTAATGAGCAAATGTGCCAGGGATTTGTGCCTGCCAGAGTCAAAGGGGACCCAATGCCTCCTCAGCCAGGCTGCCGCACCCTGCCAGCAGCAGGTAGGAGAAGCTCAAGCCTGACTCCCTCCAGTGCTCATTGGAAACTGGGGAGTGTTCCTTTTGAGTTTGTTCCAAGCTGGGGGTTACTGTCATGTATGTTTTTCTCCCTCCGAGACTGTGCCTCTGGCTCTGCCTCAGTCCTGCTCTGGCACCCTTGCAGGGTGAGGTCTGGCTCCCTCTGGCAGTCCACAAAATTGTGGAGGTGTCTTTCCAAAGTTTGACTCCAGCAGAAGCACAGCACTATTGCTGCCACTGCATCACAGGTGCTGCCACGTGAGTCCTTGTGCTTCCACCCATGCTGCTGCCACTGTCCCACTGCTGCTATGAACTTTTGGGGTGCCAGGCCAGTCCTCCTCCCCTTGTGTCTCTCACTTTTACTGCATCACATTTTCAGTGCAGCTGTGCTATAGCCCATGTAATGCCCAGCCCTAACAAGAAACCACCAGACACTCCAGGCTCTGCAGGGTGTAGGCTTTCAGATTGTCAGGCAAGGGGGGAAGGGTGGACTGGTAGTTCAGAACGGCAGGGAAAATATTTGTTCAACTTTTATGCTGGGTAAGAGAAGGCCCAGGCTCACAGTGGGATCTCTCTGGAGAAGTAGTCCCAGTTTTCACTGGCTCTCTCCCATTGGGGTGAAACAAGAGGTCTTCTGTTCACTGTTCACTTGTAAACAGCACACAGTGAGCCACTCTCATGGACGAAGGGACAGACTCTTTTCCTCTTTGGGATGATTTTCGTACCTGAAAATTGCTTCCTTGGAGTCACAGCTTGCCTCAGCAGGAATGACATACAGTTATCAATCTCTCTCAGCTCAGCTCCCAACCTTCAGCTTTATTGGGTTCATTCTGACCATTATATCTCCCTCTGGATGGGAGTTTCTGTTGAAAGCTGGCTCCAGTCAGCCATCTTCCTGTTTAAACTCACCATTATTACTTTGATCAGCTAACTATTTAGTCAATTAAGAGTAAAAAATATGAAATTTTACTTTACATTCATTTATTCCTCCTTTGATATTTTCCTTTTTTAAATGTCTATCCAAGTTTCTGAGCAGTAACATGTTTCTTCTCCATAAGTAATTTTTTAAAAACTGTTTTGGAGGTTAGATCTGCTGGCAATAAATTCTTTGGTTTTTGTTTGTCTGAGACTGTTACCATTTTTCTTTGACTTTTGAAGGATTATTTTATGAAATATATAGCTCTGGATTTTTTAGTTTGTTTTGTTTTTCAGACTTTAAAAATTTCACTCCACTTTCTTTTTGGTTGCATGGTTTTGATAAGAAGTCCAAGGAATTCTTACCTCTGTTCACATATATGTTAAATGTTTCTACATGCTGTGGCTGCTTTCAAGATTTTTGCTTTGTCTTTTGTTTTCTGCATTTTGAATTTGATGTATTTACTGGTAGCTTTTTGCCATTTATTATGGTATGTATTCTCTGAATGTCCTAGATCTGTAGTTTGGTGTCTGTCATTAATTTTGAAAAATTTGAACCCATGGTTACTTCAAATATTTCTTCTGCTCACTTTTCTCTTCTTCTTGTATTCAATAACATATGTTAAACATTTGAAATTATTCTAAATATCTTGGATATTATGTTCTTTTTTAATTCATCCCTTGAATTTTAGGTTGGAAAACTTTTAGTGAAACTTAATTTCAAATTTCTTGAATTTAAGGTTTGAAACCTTTCAGTGACACAAATAATTTCCTTGCCATGTCCCATCTACTGATGAACACTCAAACATTTTTTCATTGTTGTTATGAAGTTTTTGATTTTTAGCATTTCCTTTTGATTCATATTTAGAATTTCCATCTTTCTGTTCTTATTCATTCGATTTTTCAATTGCCCATTTTCACTATACATTATTCATTTGATTTTGTGATTCTGGAACCACCTTCTACTGTGCAGATCACATCATCTCATCCCAACTACATTATTGTTTCCTCAAAAGAAAGAAATTATAGTACTAATATAATTATCTCAAAATAAATCTCTCGTCTGATAATTTCAAAATCTGTCTACCTAAATTTGACTCCAATCCTTGTTATTCTTCTTGCTTTTTTTCTTGTTGTTGTTGTTGCTGAAAGCCACACATCATATGTCAAATAACAGGAACTGAAATAAATAATATTCTAATGCAAGGTATAATTTAATCTGGCTAGAAGGTGGACTGAGTTTAATATTTGCTGAACATATAGACATCAGAGGTTTCCTTTTTTTTTCTTATTGTCCTTCTACAGTTTAAGCCTTGCAGTCTTTTTAGTTAAAATTCTTTGTTATTATATGAGAATCCTGTTGATATGGTGGTAAGGTGTGAGGGAAGAGGGGGAGAATTATATAATACCACCATTACATGTCAGTTTTTTAATGTTTTTGTGCCCCTGTGAAATGACCTTATAAGTTTTCCTCAGTGAAGCAGCTAATGTGTACCATGAATAAAAGAAAAGAAATACTCCAAATAAAGTCATTTGAAAGTCATGTCTGAAAGTATCATTGATATCTACGGACTTAGAACATTTTTAAAGAGGACTCTATTTTAAATGAAAATGGGAAAGACAGTTTTTACCCACAGCACAGGGGAATTCATTATGAGGACACATTCACATTTTGCAGAGCATGAGTTGTGCATAGGTTACACATCAGAGACAAAACAAAAGGAGTAGATGAGACATGCACTCAGTAGTAGCTCAAACTTTAGCTTGACTATGTGGTGTAACCTGACATAGCAAACACTCTCTACAGCAATTATTTGAGGTAATTATTATTACTGCTGTAATTTCTCTCTTTTGAGGAAACAATGATGTAGTTTGGATAGGATGATGTGATCTTCCCGGGAGACAGGTGGCTCCAGAATCACCACTGTTGGTCATGATTGTAATAACCAGCACAGATAGCCAGCAGGGCTTCATTCTGTTATGTTTCTAGACACCTAGTTCTAGGAAAAATAACAATTTTATAGAAAAAATAAGTATGTGTGATTTTATTAGGTCACATTAATAAAACAGTGTTTTCCCTGACTAGCTATTTGGCAACAACTTGGATAACAATTTTCATAATGCTTTGAATAATTGAACATGCCCTCCCTGGTACAAGATATTTTAGCTGATAAACAGAGATTGTGTAACACTAATGTGCTCACTCTAGCATAATGTATCATCTGTTTTCTCCACCATTCTTCTTTAAATAATGAGAATAATACGAGTAGATTTGCAAAAGAAAAAAAAATCATAATTAATTTGTTGATTGTGACCTAAAGTAGGGGTGAAGGTCTTACTTTATGCTGCAGAGCTGTACAGTTTTACACATACACTGTTCTTGAACAACCATTGATTTTTAAATTCATCAGACAAAATATTTCCATCTGGCTCAGAAGGGTACCAATGGTTCATTTACCCTTTAGATAAAATCAGAGGTGGGGGGGTGTGGGGGACTTTAAAGACTCTCTAATTAAAGCAGTACTCAGTCTGGCTAAGATATTAGAACAATATTCTCCATTCTTAATTCACTTAAGTTTGATATAGTTTATGTTTGAGGGTTGCGTTAAATATTAATATGACTTAGAGGCAAAAAATGAGGTGAAATATTTCAAAGACAACAGTATAATCTATAATAACCAGCAGAAGATACAAAAATGATGATAGAAGTGAGATGCTTCACTTTTAACCCCAGTGTAATAAGATACTAAACCAAAAGTCCAACAAAAGCCGGGTGCAGTAGCTTGTGCCTGTAATCCTAGCATTCTGGAAAGCCAAAGAGGGCAGATTGCTTGAGCTCGTAAGTTCAAGACCAGCCTGATCAAGAATGAGACCCCATCTCTAAAAATAGCCTGGCGTTGTGGCTGGCACCTAAAGTCTCAGCTACTTGGGAGGCTAAAGCAAGAGGATTGCTTGAGCCCCAAATTTGAGATTGCTGTGAGCAATAATCCCATGGCATTCAACCTCGGTATGACTGAGACTCTGCCTCCAAAAGAAAAAAAAAAGTCTAACAAAAGCACTACCTTTTGACAAATATCAAATTCTAAAAAAAAACAAAAAAACAAAAAAACTTGTAAATGGTATATTTAAATGTATTTCAAAATATTTTAATATAACATACTTTCTAAAATTATTAATACAATATTTCTACAAATTTATTTTCTAAGAACAGGTAGTGAACTTTAAAATTTATACTGATGAAATAAATGAAAATGCAGATGGAAAGAAGAATGTCATGGAGGAATTTTCTTGGAGAAAATGCTGCCAAGACCCTTTTCTCTCCACCAAGGTTGAAGTGCAAATGGTGCCTGCCTCTTTGGCTCTTGAGAGAAAAGTCTGAAGGTTGATGACCAGGAGAGCTTTGATATGGTGAGCAGCCATCTGCTTTGACCAGGATAAAAAGACTTCCTGAGACATAGGACTTATGGTTTCAAAACAGAAAATCAGTTATTAGAGGGATCAATTGCCTTCAAACTGGATCTGGAAGTGAGTAAGGGCTATGGTACCAGAATCTGACTCAAAACTTAATACTGCATGGCCATAATGCTAGAAGTCCCTGCTACATGTATTCTCCAAAGTCTCAGGTTATAATTTGGATATTTCTCCTTTCTTCAAACTTCCACTTTGCCCTATCTTAGCAGACAACCAACTTGCCTATTTCACTGAACAAACAAAACAATCAGAAGAGAACATCCACCAGAACTTTGACAAATCATTTGCACCAGAGGTAAGCCAAATCCTGCACCCTAGGATGGGATGAACTGCACCCCGGGAGGACCTCCTGTACTCCCCCAATGCCAGTGATGCCCCGTTGCCTCACTCCTAGCAAGACACATAGCAGCAATTCTCTTCTCTCTCCCATAGCACCAGGGTTTTGTTGTTGTTTTTTGTTTGTTTTTGCTTCTAGATAGTTCTCATCAACACAAAAACATGTTGCTATTTCACATAACTCAAAACACATACATGCACGCACACACACACACAATTCCATTTTCCACCCCACTTATCTCCCTATATCTCTGCTTCCCCTTAAAGAGCTTCTCAAATTTTTCTATTCTCAAATTTTTCTATTTTCTTTTGCCATGGGCAATTCTTTTTGTTCCATTCTTTATTAACATTACAGTCAAGGCTTTTGTTCCTGGTGTGCTGCCAAAATTACTCCTGATTTTATGACATTTAATGATCAAGTCTGGGTCCTCATCCTTTATGCCATATTTCGCACATCTAGCCATCTCTCTTCCTAAAAGTATTTTCTAAATTGGTTTTGAGGAAAGAATATTAGTCTTACAAAAACATCTATGCATTATAAGCAACTATTTTGTATATAGCCCGACACTAGTTATCTTCAGAGCAGTGGTTCTCAACCTTCCTAACGCTGTGGCCCTTTAATACAGTTCCTGTGGGTCATGACCCACAGGTTGAGAACTGCTGCTTTAGAGCATGAAATATGTTTTCTGCTGCTACCCGCAGACTCTCTGCAGATGCTTCTTTGTCAGGTCCTTCTGCTTTGCTGGAGAGAAAAAGCTTAACTTTGACTTAAGATCAATGTGCCAATAAATATTTCATAATGAGCATGTTAACTTTTGAATCAAGAATCTATTTTGTACAGTGAAATTACCATGACATTCCCCATTTCTTTCAAGGAACCAGAACATTCTTAGAGCTTGCAAGAGTTTTTGTACAGCAGGCTGGGAAACACTTCTTACACTGAAAGAAATTTTAAAAGGACAGTGAAGTTTGACAGCATTCTGTAAGTCACACTATTCTACTTATCATTTACAATGTCATTTATATCCTTCTAATACAGTATGTGTAGATTCAGAAAATCGTGTATTTGATACAAGTCAGTGATGTCAAACAGGCCGGGTGCCTCGTTTCTGATATCCCCTACTTGGACAAAATCTTGTCCTTAAAAACATCTTTCAGCTCTGTAGTAATGGGCCAGATTTCTCTAGACAGGATTCTCTGCCTTGCATGGATTGTTCTATGTGAACTGTGATGGTTAATTTTTGTGTTAACTTGTCTAGACCATGATACCCAGATGTTTAGCCAAACATCAGTCTTGACATTGCTGTGAAGATCTTTTTAGATGTGATTAACATTATTTGCTCTTCTCTCTCTCTCTCTCTCTCTCTCTCTCTCTCTCTCTCTCGTCTTTCTTTTCCTCCATCCCTCCCTTCCTTCCAATTTTGTTGTATGAGTGAATTGTGTAGTGTTGATGTCTAGACTTTTAGGGTATCCACCATCTAAATTGCACCCAATAGGTAATTGTTCATTCTCTCTCCTTCCCATTCTTCCCCTTTTGATTTTCCAATGTTCACTGTGTCACTCTGTATGACCATGTATACGCACAGCTTAGCTGTCCCTTGTAAGAGACAATGTGTGAAATTTGGTTTTCCACTTTTCAGTTAGCTTACTCAGAATAACGGCTTCCAAAAAAAGTCATTTCTTATTGGCTATTTATGGCTGAGTAGACTTCCAGGGGGTGCTTGTGTGTGCGTGTGTGTGCTTGTGTGTGCACGTATACAGACCCCCACATGATTTTTGCCTTCTCATTGATTGATGAAAACTTAAGTTGATGCCATATCTTTGTAACTGTGAATAGTGCTTCGATAAACACTTGAGTGCAAGTGTCTGTTTGATATAATGGCTTCCTTTTCCCCCAATAGTAGGATTATTAGATTAAATGTCAGGTCTACCTACCATTGAGAAATTTCCATACTGTTTTTCCTACAGGTTGTACCCAAACATAAACAAAAGTTCTTTTTTCACTGTATCTGTAACATCTATTGGTTTCTGACTTTTTAACAATGGCCACTCCAATTGGGGTAAAGTGGTTTCTTGTGGTTTTAATTTACATTTGCCTGAGGAATAATGATGGTGAGCATTTTTTCATATTTTTGGGGGGGGGCATTTGTTTTTCTTCTTTGAAAAAATGATATTCATGTCTTTTTCCCACTTTTAAAGGTATTGTTTGCTTTTTTCTCATTGATTTATTTGAATCTCTTGTATTTGTTCGTCAGATGTATAATTTGTAAATACTTTCTCCCATTCTGTGGATTGCTTATTTTCTTTGTTGATTATTTCTTTCACTGTTCTGAAGCTTTTTAGTTTAACTAAGTCCCATTTATTTATTTTTATTTTTATTGTATTTGTTTTGGGACTCTTAATTATAAATTCTTTGCCTAGGCCAAATGTCGAGAATCATTTTTCCTAAGTCTTCTTCTAGAATTATTATGGTTTCAAGTTTACATTTAAATCTTTAATCCATCTTGAGTTAATTTTTATATGTGGTGAGAAATGAGAAACCAATTTCATTCTTCCATTCTATCCAGTTTTCTCAACACCAACTAATAAATAGAGTACCCTTTCCCTGCTGTATGTTTTTGTCCATTTTGTCAAAGATTAGTTGGTTGTAGGTGTGTGGCTTTATTTCTGGGTTCCCTATTCTGTTTCATTGATCTATGTGTCTACTTTTATACCAGCATCATACTGTTTGGGTTGCTGTAGCCTTGTTGTATAATTTGAAGTTGGGTATTGTCATGCCTTCAGATTTGTTCTTTTTTATTGGGATTGTTTTGGCTATTTGGCACTTTTTTTATTTCATATGAAATTTAGAATTGTTTCTCTAGTTTTTTGAAAGATAATGGTATTTTTATAGGCGTTGCTTTAAATCTGAAGATTACTTTGGGCAGTATGTTCATTTTAACAATATTCATTCTTCCAATGCATAATCCTGGGATTTTTCCATTTGTTTATTCCATGTTTGCTTTCCTTCATAAGTGTTCTGTAGTTCTCTTTGTAGAGGTATTTCACTTCCTTGGTAAAATATATTCCTATGTGTTTTATTTTTATTACAACTACTATAAATGGCACTGAGTTCTTAATTTGATTCACAGCTTGGCTATCATGAGCATATACAAATGATACTAATTTGTGTATATTAATTTTGTATTCTGAGACTTTACTGAATTCATTGATCAATTCTAGGAGTCTTTGGGAGGAGTCCTTTGGATTTTCTGATAAGATGACATCATTGGCAAACAAAGATAATTTGCTTTTTTTTTTTCCAATTTAGAAGCCCTTTATACCTTCCCCTTGCCTGATTCCTGTGTCTAGGACTTTCAGTACTATGTTGAATAGGATTGGTGAAAGTGGATATCCTTGTCCTGTTCCAGTTTAACTTTTCCCCATTAGGTAGGATATTGGATGTAGAATGTTCATATATGACTTTTATTACTTTGGGATATATTTCTTCTGTATCAAGTTTATTGAGAGTTTTATCATAAAAGAGTGATGAATTTTACTGAACGCTTTTTCTACATCTGTTGAGATGATTACATTTAAAATTTTTTTAATTTAAGTTTTATCAAATCATAACTGTATACATTTGGGGGTACAATGTGATGATTTGATATACAATGTGGAATGTTTAAGTCAAGCTGATTAACATAACAATCACCTCACTTACTGAGGTGATGATTTGATATACAATGTGGAATGTTTAAGTCAAGCTGATTAACATAACCATCACCTCACTTACTTATTTTTGTGGTAAGAAATTCATATTATATTCTTGTTTTGAAATGTACCCTTGTATTATGTAACTTAGGTGCAATCCCACCAAATGCCCTCCTTCACTCCTCCTACCCCCTAAGCCACCCCTCTCCCTTCCTTCTTTCTGGACTATATTTGTGTTTTATCATTCATATGAATGTGTAAGTGATTATATATTGGTTTCATAATAGTATTGAGTACACTAGATACTATTTTTTCCATTCTTGAGATACTTTACTAAGAGGAATATGTTCCAAACTCCACCAAGGCAAACATAAAAGATGTAAAATCTCCATCTTTTCACACTACATAGTATTCATGGCATACATATACCATAATTTATTAATCCATTTATAGGTTGGTGGGCATTTTGGTTGTTTCTATGACTTGGAAATTATGAATTGGGCTGCAGTAAACATTCTAATACAAATGTCTTTTTTGTAAAATGATTTTTGTTTATCTGGGTAGATATCTAGTAATTTAATTGTAAGATCAAATAGTAGGTCAACTTTTAGTTCCTTAAGAATTCTCCATACTTCTTTGCAAAGGGGCTGTATTAGTTTGCAATCCCACCAGCAGTGTAGAAGTATTCCCTTCTCTCCACATCCATGCCAATATTTGCAGTTTGGGGATTTTGTGATGTAGACTAATCTTACTGGAGTTAGGCGATATCTGAAAATGGTTTTAATTTGCCTTTCTCTGATGATTAAAGATGATGAGCAATCACATTTTTGTTTCTTAAATTCTGTTTATGTAGTGAATCACATTTTTTGAATTACTTATATTGAATCATTTTTGTATCCCTAGGATGAAATGCATATTATCATGCAAACTTATCTTTTAGATGTGCTTTTGGATTCATTTTGCTAGAATTTTGTTAAGGAATTTTGCAACTTTGTTCATAAGGGATACTGTTCTATAGTTTCTTTTTTTGTTCTTCCTTTTCCTGGCTTTGGTGTCAGGGTAGCCTCCTTAATCCATGAGCCAATTCTTTAGAATAAATTTCCCCACACCATTGGTTCTATTTTTTCTGGAGAACCAAACAATACAGGCAGTAATGTGCATGTGTGTATGGGTGTGTGTACTGTACACATATGGCTTTTAAAGCACCTGGCAGAAAGGTCAGCTTCCCTGGGAAATAGTCTCCCAGCTAAAGCTTTTCAAAGGAAGTTCACTGGCTAATGCTCCTGGGATTAACAATCAAGGAGATTTGAAGCCAGTGGGAAAAGGGAAGTTTCGAAATGCAATGTCGTCACAACACAGGAAACTTTGGGACTGGAGTGGCCTCAGAGGCATCCTCCATGAGGCAAAGGGCCAGGCCTTTATACACACCACCATTAGTCACTCTCAGGATGAGGGTTCTTCTGTAGAGAGGCAAGAATGTGGGCTCTCCCTGGCTCGGGCAGCGCCTGGAGAAGCCCTTGGCTGGGTTGTCACTGCTCACTAGTGTTGGCAGCTGGGACATCCAGGTTTCACTCCTGACTGGGGGTTCTGAGTCATGCAACCCACAATCTACCACATTTTAGGATTCCAGTGCTCCAGCTGAGACAGAAATCTTTGTTGAAATTTATCTAGCCATTTAGTAGGAACTTAAAATTTGTTTTTCCAAACACTTGTGGGTGCACCAAATACTTATAAAAATAGTAGCATTTACCCAGCTTCCCCTAATGTTGACATTTTACGTAATCACAATATCTTCATCAAAACAAAAACACCCACATCAGCATACCACCATTTAGGAAACTGCAGTCTTTATTCAGATTTCCCCAGTGGCCCCGCACCTGTTTTTATTATCTGTTTAGAATATAACAAGTAGTTCTCCCTCAGTTTTGGGAAAGACACGATAGAGCAGGACAATTAGGATGAATGAAAAGCCTCCCGCAGGCTGTGAGAACTCCTCCTCTGTCTTCCTTTCTCTTCCACAGCCATGTATTCCCGAGTGGTACTGCTCAGGTGTCTTAAAGAATGTTCCCAGTGTGGGTTTCTCTGGTTTGCTCAGGATTTCACTGGGGTTATGAATTCCAGGCTCACACCCATGAACTGTTCTTCTCATCCCAGCCTTGGGGTAATGCTACCAAGACATCTTATTGCAGGTGATGATGATCTTGGTCACCTGATTCAGGTGGCATCTGCCAGATTTCTCCACCAAAACATTCCTATGGTCTCCATTCTTAGGCACATTTGGGGGTAGGGACACTAGTTATGCTGCAGACACCATGGAGGACCTAACGCTTTGGGTTAGAATGAAACCTGCTTGCTGCCTCCTAGTAGCTCCCACAGCCCAAAGGGAGACAGAGAGGTGTGTAAATTGGGGTAGAGCAAAAAATTAGTGTGAACTTGGGATAGAATGTCCTCAGCCCTCGATTTCTAATGGAATCCTGGTTAGAGCTGGAAAAGTCCAGAGTAGAGCTCTCCTAACATGGTCACTGTTAACCAGCGGTTCGTTCTGCCATTGCAGTAGGCAGCATTCAAAATCAACACTGTCTCCCCCATCTTTGCAGCTGTAAACTATCTGTAGATTTTAAAAGCAGAAAGCAACTTTAGAAACAAAATTACATAAATAAAAACACAGCAAAAAACGTAACTTTTGCAACCATGGCTGCTTTAGGGGAAATACGGGATCTAAATGGAGGGAGGTGAGATTTCCAGTGAAGACACAAAAGGAGGAGAATAATGGCAGAGATGGGAGTATTTCCTAAGGGGAAGCACAACCTGGTACCCAGAACTGGTGTTTTCAAATGCTGAATGGCCCTGTGGATAAAGAAGTATGGTTTGTATTATAAGGAAAAGAGGCAGAAACACATCAGGGAAGTCAGGGACACTCCAAATTCCTTTCTCACCTTCACACCCTTTAGCAGCATTCTCCAGTTATAGCATTTTTATTTTCTTTAAGTATGTTTCATCCATTTTTCTTTCCCTATCACTTTATTTATTTATTTATTTATTTTATTAAATCATAGCTGTGTACATTAATGTGATCATGGGGCACCATACACTAGTTTCATAGACCGTTTGACACATTTTCATCACACTGGTTAACATAGCCTTCCTGGCATTTTCTTAGT
>CAUYPK010053459.1:0-72118 GCA_963574355.1 Loris lydekkerianus | reverse complement strand
TGAATGCTTCATGAAGTCCTATAATTCTTTCAGCAAATGTTCTGCTTCTTCTCTCTTATTTTCTGTCTCTTTAACTATCTGAGTTATCTCAAGAGCTTTGTCCTCTACCTATGAGATTCTTTCTTCTGCATGTTCTAATCTTTTGTTGATACTTTCTATTGCATCTTTAAGTTCCTTAATTGACTGCTTCAGTTTCTTCAGTTCTGCTATATACTTTCTATATTCTTCATATCATTAATCTGTTATTTGATTCAGTTTTTGTATTTCCTTTTGGTTATTTTCCACTTTATTGGGAGTTTTCTTCATTGTTTCCACCATTTCCTTCATTATTTTCATCATCTGTATTCTAAATTCCCTTTCTATCATTTCTAACATTTCTTTATAGGTGGAATGCTCTGCACTAGCTACCTCATGGTCCCTTGGTGGAGTTGCTCTGAACTGGTTTTTCATGTTGCCAGGATTTTTCTGCTTATTCTTCCTCATGAATGTTTTCTTTTATCTATTTTCTTGCCCTAATTTTTCTTTCACTTCCTCTTGCTCCTTAAGTTACTGTGCCTTTCACTTAGGGTTACAGTGAGTCCAATTCTCCACTATTTTTGTCCTCTTCATGGGGTCCAGAAGTCTCTTGCTGACTCCCTGTGTCCCTAAAGGGATGTTTTGAGGCAGATCTCACCAGCCAGAGATGCCTGGAGTGCACTCTCCCTAGTCTCCCCATGCCTAGTTGTAAGGAAGCTGTTACCCAGTCACCATCTTTCTCCTCCCCACTAATATCTCAGTTTTAACAAGAAATGCCATATCAATGTGAAAATTACCTAAATGTCAGTTGATGCTACTTTTCTCAAAATACAGTATTGAGTGGGAATAATGTGCTTTATACTTTACAAAGAATGTCTATGTACATTATCTCATACATATTTATTTGTGTTTTTTCTAAAGTTATGACATAGTATCTATTGTCACTTGAATGTAATACAGAAAGCAAATGGTACTATCTCTTTGCATAAAAGAAGGAAGACTGTGAGCAGACCTCCAGTGGAATGCAGATGCTAAGTTTCAGACTTAAGCTTGAACCTAAATGTTCTAATTCCATGATCAATGTTGCTTCTCTAAGATAGAAAAAGAAAAATCCTAGATTCACCTTTTTAAGAACAGAATAGAAGACAAAATGAATGAATTATACAAAATACTGAAGAGTTTCTGGATTCAAGAATTACGTTAACATTTTCTCTGTTTTCCTTCTAGCCTTGATTCATCTCTAAAGTAAAATACCTTCCAGCTGCTACTATATGTCTAGTTTTTAACTGCTTCTGCTAGATTGCAAAAAACTGTAATTTATACTGGACATGTGGTTTATTTATAAATAATAATGGTTCACTAGCATATTTTTGGAGTAAGAATTGGTTTAAAAGTTATTTATAATATTTCTGACACTCCAGGGAAACACTGAAACCTTCCTAAACCTCGATGGATTCTGCAAGACTCAGATATCAGTGAAAAGCTTTCTGATACTTTCTTAGGCAGAAACTGAGCATTTTTATTTTAAATCATTAAGAAGGTTGAAACATACTATGAAATGGTTTAACCATGGTAATGTAAGAACAACTAAATTCCCTATCCCCTTTTCTGTCCTTTATAGTTTAAAGGGAGCTGATGCTGGCAACGGGATCAGAGTGTTTGTACCTGATATCGGGATGTTCATCGCTAGTCTGACCATCTGGCTCGTTTGTAGAAACATTGTCCAGAAGCCCATGACAGAAGCCGCTGCACAATATAACCTGGAGTTTGAAAATGAAGAATTGGTAAATCTCCCTGTGTGCATCTTCTTTCTTTGATTTCTGAGGACTGTGTCCCTTATTAATTAGATTGTGGAACTATGACAGTAAATATGCAGAGGTCTTTATGATTCATGGTGTTGGACATAAAAGTTAGCAGTCACTTTGCACAATAGCCTTATGTGGTCTCAGCAGCCAGACATCGTCCCTTAGTGATGAGAGCACAGGCTCAGGGGTGTCCACAAGGTAAGGGCCAGGACCTGACCCCAAACATTACCTCATTTTATCTTATAGGATAACCTTGTAAAGTCACACATAGTGTTATGGTCCAGTCAGTCTGGATACACTAGTTATTGTAAAATATTTAGAGAAGTAACATCTGGTAGTTTTAGGAGAAAAAAATTAATTCTTTCTTGAAAGGAAGGTTTCCAGTCTGAGCATCTTGCCCTCCATAGTGTAGTTATGTTGACTCAGCAAACTTTGATCAAGTTTATTTTAAGATGCTCCAGATGGTAAAAAATATATATGTGGAAAAGTGTGAGAATTCAAAAACAGCTAAAAAGAGTGATATGTGTGCTTTTTAGCCAGTGAGAAGGTTTCAGGAGTGCTGGATTAGGTTCTTGTTAGATTTTTCTCCTTGGTTTGGGAGGTTGTCAAACTGTTCTCAAACTGTCTCCCAATCTGTCTCAAGACACTGTCATGGTATAACTCTACTTTGTTAGTCAAGGTTAGATGACATAACTTTGACAAGTAATTGATTTAGTAATGGAAAGATGAAATTTACATAGAAAAAGTGACTAAAAAAGACTTGATTGGGACACTTGATGCAAGGCATTTGCAACTACCAAATGTTTTTAGTCATAAAGTTTGGCAAGAAATTAAACATGTAAAACTGAAATGAATTGCAAGTACTTACATGCCATTAAGACATGAAGAGAGAGGAAAATTCTCAATTATAACAAATGGTTTATACTACACACTTCATAGATAAGCAGACAATTGCCTTTAATATTGTTAAAAAGGAAAACAATAAAGAGATGTTATAATTCAACAAACATATGCAAGTTAGGAATGATATTACTGCTCAGAATTGCTGGATAAAAGATATACTATCACATTGCATATTAATATGCTATTAATTTAAAGGCAAACATTAAAAAGATACTGCATTTGGCTCTGTACCATGTGCACTTTTTTGTCCAGATTTTTGAGGGTGAAGTAAGGATATGTATCATACATGATTAGTACAGCTAATCTTTCTAGAAATGAGCTCAGGGTTCCAGTCTGGGAGGTTCTGGATTCCAGTGGGAGCTGGCCAGAGTGGTCTCCTCTAAGCGCCGTAATCAGGGGAGCTGGTGGGGAGGGTTGTGCTGGTGAGACAGGCTGTGACCTTGGGAGGTGAGGGCTGAGACCCAGCTGCATGGAGGGGTCTGGGAACCCTGTACAGACTGCTGGAAACTGCCTGGCGGCCTGCAGGTTGAGCATCCTCAGAAGCTCCCGCCCTGCTGGCCACATGCATGGATGGCCATCTTAGCTGCAGTCCTGGATGTGGCAGTGAGGGAAGGGCTCCCAGGAGAGAGAGAAGAGGCAACATTCACAGAGCAGGCAGCTGCAAGGGGGGTTGGTGCAGGGGAGTGTTAGCCCTCCCCAGATGTGCCTCTCCCGGTAGAGAGATGTCTACTTTCTCAATTTTTCCTGAAAGTTTGGTCCAAAAATGTGCATGTGTATTATACATGGGAGCACATTATACACAGCAAAATATGGAACTTGGTGTTAAAAAGTAACTGTAGTGAAGTAGTTAACCATATGTTGCATTCAAGATAACAAACCATGTGACAAGTGTGAGTGTCCTAAAAATGGATCCATTGATAAAAGTGCTTTTTCTTCTTGTCGACATTACAATTTTAAGACAGAGAACGCAAATTTTGAAGATCTTTTTTTTTTTAAAATTAAATCTTAGCTGTGTACATTAATGCAATCATGGGGTACAATGTGCTGGTTTTATATACAATTTGAAATATTTTCATCACACTGGTTAACACGGCCTTCACGGCATTTTCTTAATTATTGTGTTAAGACATTTATATTCTACATTTAGTAAATTTCACATGTACCCTTGTAAGATGCACCGTAGGTGTGGTCCCACCAATTACTCTCCCTCCACCTATCCTACCCCCTCCCCTCTGGAGATTTTTTTTACATTTAAATTTTATCTTATAAAACTTACCATTTTGAAAGTGATTTTGCTTAAATAATCATTACCAAAAATTGCCTAAAGTAAATCAATTTATCTCAAGTTCTGTGGACGTATAATTTTTTATTGTTATGGCAGTAGAACCTCCATAGTTGACCACCTCCCTACACCAACCAACTCCTAACTCCTTAAGGTGACCTAACTTCCATAGACTGGACATGCACCACAAGTATGTATTGGTACAGTAGGCCTAGTTCTAGTTCTTTATGTTGACAAATTTGTTACAGTCCCTTGGATGATCAAATTACAGAGGTTATCTTGCATTTATAAAGGTAGGATTGTCTTTCAGTTATCCTCATAATACAGCTGAAGGGTAAAATATACTTATTAGAAAATGAGTAGACTTAGAAATCAGACATGGAGGCTAATGCCTACAGGCTGTGTGATACTGGGACAATTGTTTATTCTCTTTCTTCTCCTACAAAAGGAAGGTAATAATAATACATCGCATTGTTGTTGTGAACACGCTATGGTGCATCTTAGAATGGGTACAGGCGATTGCACTAATGTACACAGCTATGATTTAACAATTAAAAAAAATTAAAAAACAAACAAACAAAAAAAGCCACTTACCATAGGGCCTACACTTTTGGTTGCTTAATAAATTTATACTTGTGGCCAGGCGTGGGGGCTCATGCCTGGAATCTTAGCACTGTAGGAAGCTGTAGTGGGTGGATTGCTTGAGCTCAGGAGTTTGGGACCAGACGAACAAGAGTGAGACTCCATCTCTAAAAACAGCCAGGCATTGTCATGGGTGCCTATAGTCCTAGCTATTCAGGAGACTGAGGCAAGAGAATCACTTGAGCCCAAGAGTTTGAAAGTTGCTGAGAGTTATGACACCAGAGCACTGTACCCAGGGTGACAAAGTGAGACTCTGTCTCTAAAAAAATAAATAAATTTATACTTGCCCTGTTCATTTTGTTCTTCTCACACTTAAAGAGGCAATGGAACAAATTTAAATTCAATGTTGCTCATAGAATTACAGAAATTTAAGTTGGAGTGTGTGTTTGAGGGCGACCCACCCAGTAAAAGAATTCTTTCTATGCCACTCATAATAGATGAATTACAAAGCTTCTATGAAAAGAACTTATGTCAACAAGGACAATGCTCTTTGCCATAAGACTAAGAAAGCCCACATTGATCAACAGAAAGGAATGGCTGGTAGGTTAGGATTAGGTGTCATACGTCTGGTGAAGAGGAAATAATACAATCACATGTACTAATATTAATTCTAAAATCAAGTCTCCTTCTCAATTTCACTCAATTTTCAGAGATAGATTTATAGCACCACTCTTCATTTGAAATTTGTTTAAATATGTAAGCCTGTGTGTTATGCATCACATTATTTAAAGGTAACAGTAAGATGGAAAGGCACTCTAAACATTATTTATTTTGGGCTTTGAAAATACTATATGCCATTATTATGATGCTGTTTTCCTTCTCAGTTATATTTGTTTAGGGCTATTTTACATATTTTTATTCTCTTAGCAGATTTCAACTTACAAAGTAGCCCAGGAGGAACGGGGTTGGGGGAATCTTCTGAGGTTAATCCACACGGATTTATTTCTTCCATGTGGCAATCTGGACTTGAATCTAAAAGGAATATAAGTATGTGCCTAAAATAAGCAGAGAATTTATTTTATTTTTGACACCCCCAACATACTTCCTGCTGCTTATAAATCTTGGTTTTTGCACTTTAGAATGTTTGGATTTTGAGGACACTGAGAGAATAGTGTTGCTGGCATTGTTTCTTCTTTCATCTATCTTAGTGAAGAAATGGCAAGATTAATCCACTGGTGCCTGGGAGAATTCCTTTTCAAATGCATCATTGTTTTAAAGTAGTAACTAATCCCTGGAGAAGACACATGGATCTTCCATAATTTTCCATGATTTGATAATGAGGCTCAAATTTGCTGTTTTAATGGTGTTTACCATGGGAGCCTGAGCCTCCTTCTTGTGTCTTGTGTCTTGTGTTTTATAGAGAGCAGATCTCAGAAAGGAGACCAAAAAAAAAAAAAAAAAGAAAAGAAAGAAAGAAAGAAAGATAACCAAGTCTGACCAAGAACACATCTGTAGTCTTATTTATTCCCTCACTTTAATTTGGAAGTAGATTTTGTTTGCTTTTTATTCATTTTAATTCAGAAGCAAAGATACAAATTATAGTTGTGAGAAAGATTCTATCGATGGAAAAAGATTCAAACTTTGAAAGATAATTTAAAGAGGTTTTTTTCTGAGCCAAAGGTATGTGACTGGCTCAGAGAAATGTCCTCAAGACGTCCTGAGAAAATGTGCCTGCTGTAGGCGGGTTATAGTTTGGTTTTACACAGTAATGGACATAGGAATTACACATAAGACCCTAAGTCAGTATATGGAGGGTGTACCTTGCTTTGACCCAAAAAAAGCATGTCAAAGTGGGAGTTTAACAGGTTATAGGTAGATTTAAAGATTCTTTGATTTGTAATTGGTTAAAAAAAAAAATGAAGCTTCATCTAAAGGATTGAAATGGCTTAACTTAAGGTAAAGATGTCTGTTAATCAAAGATAAGCCACCACCAGACATTTACCAAAACTCAAGTGAGTACTGATTAAATTAATAGCCTGCAGAACTGGTTTGAGCTTTGTCTTGTATAGCCTTAGGCCTGTTAAAGGACCTCTCCAGAAAGGGAAGGGAAGTGACCTGCAGGTCTGACTCCGCTCCCTTTTCAGGGCCGGCAACCCAGCTTTAAGGTACTTCTTGACCAAGAGGGAGTCCTGTAGGAGACATCTGAAAATAAACACCTTGGTAATAAGGGAATGGGGAAGGGATTGGCCTCTCGTAAAAAGTACCAGAGCACAGGAGCACATACATCATTGCTTGGCAGTCTCCACACCTGTGGTGTAAATACCCATGGGATCACTTCTATAAATAGCCACGGGAGAAGTTAGTCGAGGCTCCTACCAAGACTGACTGCTGCACCTTTGAGATGCTCTGGCACCACTGATCTGACTGAGACAACTTGCTCCTCCTGATGGTGAGCCTTACCTGACTGAGACAACGGGCTCCCTGGCACCTATGGGGAGCCATACCCCTAATGAGCTTATACCGCAGTCTGCATCCTGGCAGTTTCATGGGCTGGGGCCGGCGACCTGGCTCCAACAGAGTCTATTCAGTAAGCTAAAGGAAGTAAGAGTTTATTTTAGTTCACAATTCCTATTCTGAAATTTTTTATAAAAGTATTTTATGAAAATTAAATTGTGTAGAAAAGTATTATATAATAAAACAATATATAATTTCATCAAACTTTTATTATCCTGTATAATGTAGTACTTATAACTTCTTTTAGCTATTTTATGAGATTTAAGACCTTTTATTCCCTTCCCTCCCCACCCCTCACCTCCCTGTCTCACTCTGTTGCCCAGGCTAAAGTGCCATGGCATCATCCCAGCTCACAGCAACCTCAAACTCCTGGGTTTAAGCAACCCTCCTGCCTCAGCCTCCTTAGTAGCTGGGACTACAGGTGTTCACAATGCCATCTGGCTGATCTTTCTCTTTGCAGTAGAGATGGAGTCTTCCTTTTGCTCAGACTGGTCTCACTCTCCTGAGCTGAAGTGATCCTCCCACTTCAGCCTCCCAAAAGTGCTAAGATCACAGATGTGAGCCAAGATCACAAATGGGAGCCATTGTGCTCAGCATGAGGCCTTGTTTTCTGGAAGAAGAAATAGTATTTTAATATATCATTAAATTTCTTATAAATTAAATATTTATTCAAATAGGAATTGCAGTCATGGCTTGGTCTGTGTAAAGAGGCATCTTCCTAGTAGACAAATCAAATATGAAGAATAAAAAGAATATTCTAACATTACTTATCCCCCACCATCTGCTAAAGATTCAGAGATGCAATATTAATTCCTACTAATGTTATTTGGAAATTCATTCTCAACCTCAAAGATTGTGCCCTGTTTTCTGATACCTAATGTCCATTACACGGTCATGGCTTCTGTGTTCTGGCACATGAAATGCCCAAGACCATATTTTTTAATGATAAGAAACAAAGAATGGGAGAAATCAATCTTTGTAATGTCACTTTTTTTTTAATTAAGTCTTTTGTACATAGATCACAAATATGTTTATGCCCATTTCAGTGTGTTGATTATTTGTACAAATTGGAGTGCTTACATCATACTAATCAGCATAGCTTTCATCTCATTTACCCAATTATAGCTTTAGTGCATTTGTGTTCTACACATGATAGAACCAACTTGTACTTGCAATGTGTTCCATAGTTGTGGTCCCCCCACTATCTCCTACTATCTCTCCCACCCCCACCCCATTCCTCGTCCTCCTCTTCCCTCCTTCATCATAGACTAAAGTTGTGTTTCATTTTTCATATGCAAGTGTGAGTTATTATAAATTGATTTCACAGTAGTACTGAGTACATTGGATACTTTTTTTTCCATTCCTGAGATACTTTACTAAGAAGAATATTTTCTAGCTCCATCCTTGTAAGCAAAAAAGAGGTAAAGTCTCCATTTTTTTTTTACTGCTGAATAGTATTCCATGGTATACATATACCATAATTTATTAATCCATTCATGGGTTGATGGGCACTTGGGCTTCTTTCAAGACTTGGCAATTATGAATTGAGCTGCAATGAACAATCTGGTGCAAATATCTTTATTGCCAAATGATTTTTGGTCCTTTGGATATACACCTAGAAGAGGACCAATTTTATAATTGATCCACATATAAAGATTAGAAATGCTGAACATATTGTCTTACCAGAACAGAATTAGATTGGAAGATAGGGCTGAGACCAATGGAAAAGGAGAGATATCCTAGAAGGTCAAGGATTCTTGGATTACTAGTGTCTTTATAGAAAAACTTATAAACACATATAAATAAAATAGCATTTAAAATGTAACTGAGGCTCGGTGCCGTAGCACAGTGGTTATGGTGCCAGCCACATACAGCAAGGCTGGTGGGTTCAAACCTGGGCCAGGCCAATGAAAACAACAATGACAACTGCAACAAAAAAATAACCAGGTGTTGTGGCAGGTGCCTATAGTCCCAGCTACTTGGGAGGCTGAGACAAGAGAATCACTTAATCCCAAGAGTTGGAGGCTGCTGTGAGCTGGGAAGCCACAGCACTCTACCAAGGGTGATATAGTGAGACTCTGTCTCAAAAAATAAATAAATAAATAAATAATAAAATAAAGTGTAGCTGAACGAGAAAAAAATGTCTTCCTTTCACTCATCATTTGGTGAGAAAAGTTGGACTTAAATGTAAGAAAATTATAATTTTTTTTATGAAGGTACATATAGTTAGGTTACATAGTTTGCATTTCTTAAGTTAAAGTCCAAGTTGTAACTAGGGAAGAGACATGAATAATTTTTGCCTATATTTTGACAAACTGAATCAAAAGACGACACTCTCAAATAATATTTCAAGCAAATGTATACAGAGATCCTCTTCAAAATAGCACTGTGAGTTTGGGAGAAAAGTTCAGCTCCAAATAGTGTAGGATACTCAGCACCTTGTCAAGACTGATTGCAAGAGAGATCAACATCATTGGTGTGGGACAACTTTTCAAAAGACACTGCTCATCTCAGATTCTGTTTCTGGACTTATCTTTCCACAAAAGTTTTACTAATTTGAGCTTCTTCATTTCCATTCATCTACTGATTAAACAAATGCGATTTCCTGGCTAAGACATGGTGTAGTTTACAAATATGACTGATGTTCTGGGGAAGCTGAAGTGCCTGTCAGAATCTCAAAAGTAGGCTGCACCACCAGAGGTGCTAAAATCCTATTTGCAGCACTCAATCACCTTACAATACCTTTCTGCCCCTTCTTTAGTCAAAAATATTAATTTTTGGTAGAGGAGTAAATTCAAGTTCCATCTAATGTTAAGAAATGCAAGCAATAAACAAGAAAGAATAAGAAAAGAAACATTTCATAATTCATCAATGTTAGAATAATATCACAGTATTATTTGTTAAAAGATACTATGTATGTATGTAAATGCTTTATATTCATTAAAATAATCCATAAATTATGCCGCTGGAGAAACAGATGAGAGATCCCTAGAAAAATTCAGATTCTCAAAATGTTAGACCAATCTTATATGCAGTAGAATAAAGCAATTTGATAAACCTGAAATTTTCATACATATATAGTAATGTTGTTTTATATTGTATTTGTATTGTATTGTATTTATAGTAATGTGAAATCAATATGAAAATTTGGTTTACTACCAGTGTGATGAAAATGTGTCAAATGGTCTATAAAACCAGTGTTATGGTGCCCCTTCATCGCATTAATGTACACAGCTATGATTTAATAAGAAAAAAAAAGAAAAAAAAAAGAAAGAAAATTTGGCTTATTCATTATTCTTAATGAAAGTGAAGTGTTTCTATTAAAACAGCAGTATGAACAACAATTAACCCTTTACTGTAGTGGAGAGGGCATAACCTCATTTTATTAAGCCTTGCTTGAATGCACACCACATTTTGTGTTTTAGGAAATGAAGGTTTATGGCAGCCCAGTGAAGGGCAAGTCTATCAGAGTCATTTGTTCAACAGCATCATGTCTCTGTATGCTGTTTTGGTAATTCTTGCAATACTGCAATTACATCTACTAGGGTAATCTGAGATCAGTGATCTTTGCTGTTATAATTGGGGGTATCATAAACTGTGCCATATAAGACAATAAGCTTAATATTGTGTCTGTTCTGAAAGTTCACTAACAGGCCATTTACCTGTCTGTCTCCCTCTTCCTGGGCCTCCTTAATGCCTGAGGCACAAGAATATTGAAAGTAGGCCAATTAAAAACTCTACAATGGCCTTTACATGTTCAAGTGAAAGGAAGAATTGCACTTTCTCACTTTAAATAAAAAATTAGAAATGATTAAGTTTAGTGAGAAAAGTATATCAAAAGCTGAGAGGGGCCAAAAGCTAAGCCTCTTACACCAAACAATTAGCCAAGTTGTGAGTGAAAAGAAAAGTTCTTGAAGGGAATTAAAACTATATATATTTTGTTGTTGCAGTTTTCATTGTTTTAGCTGGTCCAGGCTGGGTTTGAACCTGCCATCCTAAGTGTATGTGGCTGGCGCCCTACCCACTGAGCTACAGGCACCTGCCCTTTTTTTTTTTTTTTTTTTTTTTGTGGCAATGTTTTATTGTCATAATGAATTAATCTCCACGAAGGACATTTTTCACACTGGTAAATAATACAATGTAAATAAGGATGGCATTCCCTGCCTTTAGAAGATGAGGTATAAAGTTCTTAAGCCATTTAAAGTCTATTTACCAGTGTGAAAAATGCCCTTCATGGGATTAGTCATTATCTATTATGTGGTATCTTTCTTTATCACACAGATGATGAAGAAAGCAAAGCAGTCTTATTGCTGGTATGGACAAAGTTTTGGTGGACTGGAGATCAAACCAGATACATTACCTTAAGCCAAAGTCTAATCCAGAGGAAACCCCTAACTTTCTTCAATTCTATGAAGTCTGAGAGAAGTTAGGAAGCTGCAGAAGAAAAGTTTGGAGTTAGTAGAGGTGACTTCATGAGGTTTTAGGAGAGCAGCCATCTCTACAACGTAAATGGTGAGGGAACAAGTGCTGGTGGAGGAGCTGCAGCCAGTTATCCAGATCTAGCTGCAATAATTAATGAAAGTGGCTCCCCTAAACAGCAGACTTTCAAAGTAGATGGCACAGCCTGCTATGAGAAGAAGATGTCATCCAGGACTTTCATAGCTAGAGAGAAGTTAATGCTGGCTGCAGAGCTTCAAAGGACAGGCTACCTATCTTCTTGGGGCTATTAAAGCTTGTGACTCCAAGTAGAAGCCAATGTTCAATGTTCATTCATCAGCCAACGCTGACAAAGATGAACAAGAAGACGATTGCTTTCATGCCTGCTAACACAATATCCACTGTATAGCCAAGGCTGAAAAAAGGAGAAATTTTTACTTTCCAGCTTTGTTATTTAAGAAATACAGTTTTTTTAAGGCTATCGCTGCCATATATAGTGATTCCTCTGTTGGATCTAGGCAAAGTAATTTGAAAATCTTTTGGAAAGAATATTTTTTTGCTAATAACATGCATGATCATAGGAGAAAGTCAAAATAGCAATGCTAACACAAGTTTGGAAGTTGCTTCCAACCCTCATGGATGCCTTTGAAGGCTTCAAGACTTCAGTGGGGGACGTGACTACTGCGAATGAGGTAGAAATAGCAAACAAACTAGATTCAGAAGTGGAGCTTGAAGACGTGACTGAATTGCTTCAATCTCATGATAAAACTGTAACAGATAAGGGGTTGGAAAGCAAGTGTTTTCTTGATACACAATCTATTCCTGGCAAAGATGTTACGAAGATTATTGAAATGACAACAAAGGATTTAAAATTTTACATATACTAAGGTGATAAGGTAGGGCTTGGTAGGGTTGACTGAAGTTGTGAAAAAAGTTTTACTGTGAGTAAAATGCAATCACGGATGCTTTAGAGAAATTGTTCATAAAAGCAAAAGGCAATCAACGTAAAAGAAAAGTTTGTTGCTGTCCTATTTTAAGAAATTGCCACAGCCACACCAGCTTTTAGCAACTAGCAGCCTGATCAGTGAGCAGCCATCAACACTGAGGCGATATCCTCCACCAGCAAAAAGATTATGACTCAGTCAAGGCTCTGGTGACTGATTAACACATTTTAGCCATAAATTGTTTGTTTATTTAAGGTTTGTACATTGTTTTAGACAAAATGCTTTTGAACACTTATAGATTACAGTATACTATAAACGTAACTTTTATATATACTGAGAAACCAAAATATTTGTATGACTTCCTTTATTGCAATATTCACTTTTTTCAGGTAGTCTGGACCTGAAGCCACAATATCTCCGAGGCATGCTTGTAGTCATTTACATACCTTTCATCCCACTTCACTTTACAAAAACGTGTACTATTAAGTTTTAAGCGTAACATGCAGTTTTAACAACTTGCATGGATTTTAATCAAATCTGTTATGAAATGACAGCAACAGAGTATTTAACATATAAATGCTAGTATTCTAAGATTAGACAGAATTGATTTAATCAGTAAATAATTGAAATTCAGAGAAATGGTTATATTAATCACTGACATTAGAAAATATTTTAAATCTTCCAGATAGATGGAATAAGGGAATCTTTAAAAAAATTCAAATTAATGAACAAAATTAAACACAACAAGGCATTAGATTTGCTGGTGCTCGATCTACTTTAAAAGACAAAATAAGGTAAATGAGAAGATATTGGCAATACCCTCTCACTGGCTACACATAGTTAATTAAAAACTAAACTCACTTATTGTGGGCCATAAAAGACCTAATGAAATGCAAAACAAGACATAAAGAAACTGTGTTACCACTGCAAAAAATGACTAGGACTAATTAAAATATGATTAATCTGTCAAAGTTTGTCTTGTAATATTTTTGAATTATTGCAAACCCTCCTATTCTGGAATAGATGCAGCCCATCAGCATTGACTTCTCCTGCCCTACTTTCTTCCAACATTAGAGATGTATTCTTATAAAAGAAGGAGAAGGAGGGAGAGGAGGAGCAGGAGGAAAGATGAGAAGAAAGAAGTGTGGATAACAGGAGGAAGAGGATAAGACACTGGAGAAAGAGGAAGAGGGGGTAAGATGAAGAAAGGGGGTTTGGATCATAATCCAGAAAGATGGAGTCCCAAATACCTTAATGCTGAATGCTGAATTCCTAAAAGATCAAAATCCCTAATGCCTAAAGTTCAGGACATCATAATTCATAGGATAGTTGCATGATGTCAGGTGGAACTATGCAACCATGCTATTATTTGGAAATTAAGCATGGCTTAAGAGCATGCTTATGAGCACTGTTTTCACAATGGTTGAGAAAGTAAAACCTGGAAACCTAGTAAAGCATTGATTTTTGGATGTGTCTGTGAGGACAGTTCCAGACGCAATTACTATGTGAGTCTGAGTCAACTGGGTGGGGAAGATCTTTCCTCACTGTGGTGGAAAACATCCAACTGACCACAGACCTGGAGAAAAGGAACACAGAAAGTGAATCGGTCCTGAGAGTTGGGACAGGCTTTTCTTCTGATTCCTGGGACCTCAGAGCTCCAAGCCTGCCAGCTTTTGGACCCTAGAACTTCCACAAGTGTCCCTCTGGGGTCCTAAGGCTTTTGTCCTTGTCTAGACAGTTATGTCATTGGCTCTCCTGATTCTCAATGTGGAAAACATTGAGACCGCCTCAATAAATGTGGAGATGTTCCCTTATACATCCACACTGTGAAAGAAAATTTCTCAAGATCGCGGCTTTCTGGCAACTTCATATGCAGTGATAACTCATTATAGGTTTTGATTAATCTCATCAAAAGACTTAGATTGTCTGTCATGGTATTTCAGATGACTGTGGTAATAAAGCTGGGTGTACACATTACTAACCATAATAATACACATTTCTCCTTTTTGACTTTTGCAAATACAGTTTGCTCATAGCATTTATACCTATGTAATTGCCATAGTATACCTGAGTATACCATTGTATACTTATTATACCTGAGAGTTTATGCTGGCAAAAATATGGTATTATTGCCTATTTTATTATGTAAAGTGGCCTATGAAGTGTTCTGTCATTTTTTATGTTTCTAAAATAAATTTTCTTTTAAAAATGTAAATAAGGGTCTTTGAAAGAATGTTTAAACCATTTTTTCCAGAATTATAGTTTCATAATTTTGACGTTTCAAGATGTCAACATTAATGATTGTGTCTTTCAAGATTATGACTGGCTTTCAAAGGAAGGGGAGAAAGAGAAGGTGTAAAAGAAAATGAAAGAGAAGTATTAGGAGTGGAAGAGTAATGAAAGGGGGGAAGAAAGAAAAAAGGAAAATAGGAAAGAAGGAAGAAAATAAGGGAGAAAAGAAGGGAGAGGAAGGAAACAAAAGTGGAAGATATAAAGAGTGGACATCTGCAAACAAATGATAAATAAAGCCACATGTAGTTGGTGTGTCAAGGTTCTTTATTAATTTAGAACAATTTCTAGGTGCCAGTTCCTTCCATCCACAAGACATCTTCTGATATGCTTGGTCATTAAAAAACATTTTTCTCACCATGGAAACCATGATCCATCATCATCTCCCACCTGTGTGTTTCTCTCTCTCTCTCTCTCTCTCTCTCTCTCTCTCTCTCTCTCTCTCTCTGTCTCTCCCTTGCTTTCCCCAGATTTACTTTCATTAGAACAAAGCTTTGCGATACCCACTGGCTAATGGGTAGAGCTCCCTAACACATAAAAAGACTAAATGTGTTTGTGTGTGTGAGAGAGAGAGACCCCCACAGGGACAGGGGATGGGAATTTGTTTTGAAGTTTCAAAACCTTAGTAGCATTTACTTAGAAGAAACAATGTATAGACATATGTGAGACAAGAGGTTTGCAACATTTTAAAAACTGATTTTTTATAATATTTCAAAATGGTATTTTTATGCCAAATTGAGCTCAAATGTTACTTTTTTCAATCCAAAAAGAAACTTGATTCCCCTCAGTCTTCTCTGGACTGTAGAGCTGGGGAGGAACCTCCAGTGCTCAGGTATCATGCAGCACACTGTGGTGAATACTTTATTTTATTATAAACCCTGAACAGGAGTGGTAACAAAGGTAACAAGGCAGCTCCTGCCCTCGGGGCTGCCTCAGAACACAATTCCCAGTGGCACATTTTCCTTCCTGGTTCCTGTGAAGGCGCCTGGTGCAAGGCCGTGTGGCCTTCTCCCAGGGGTAGCTCTGGTTTCAAGATGGTAATCTGATGCGGCAAGTGCTGGCATAAAGGGAGGACAAAACTGCTCAGGAGGTGGCAGTGGCTCCACGGAGGAGGTAATGTTTGAGAGGGGTCTTGGGGAATATATTAGCCAAGGAGAAAAGAGAACCAGGTCATTGTCGTAGAAGTAACGACAATCCTAAAACACAAATGAACAAAGGAGCATAAAAACTCCAACATCCGGTAAATTCCACACTGGTGGATTCTCCTAGAAAATTAGACCTGGCTACACTGAGGCAGCAAACAAAGAAAGAGCTGAAGAGTGGAGATGGACTTGTGTCTCCAGTTTGTTCCAATGGTCACCTCCACCTGCTATGCTTCTCCAGCCCAGGCAGCCCACATCCAGGTTTGCAGGTTCCAGATAGCCCAGAGGTATTTGCCTTTCTCATCCCTGGCTAGACATGGTGAACATAACTCGTCAATCCCGAAGTCTTGCTCTCTCTCCACAACCACCATCTCCTTCAGCATTCGGCACAGAGCTCTCACTTCGTCCCAGCAGGAGCCCAGGCATCCTGCTCAGAATATATTCTCTGGAAGTCCTCACACGTTTCCTGGTCCTCTCCACCTCTTCATCCATTTGAGATGTTCTCTGCTATTCTCAGAAATCTCATATCTACACTTCTTTAAAGACTCACATCAAAGATTTATTTCTCCCATAAAAACTGTTAGATTAATCTTTATGCCAACTCTATAAGGTTTTATCTGAATCATTTTACAAAGAAGAATCATCTCAGAGAGTTTATAAAAATTCTACCGAAGTTAGAGTTGGCAAGAAGTAAGTCAAGATTTGAATCCATAATGTCTGATTATAAAGGCAAACTCCAGCACTCATGTGATGAAATAGAACACCCAGAAGCACACATTTCTGCTTTTAAATGTGGTTTGAATTCTTCCCTATTTTTGTTAGTTTGTTTGTTTTTCACATTTATATTGTTCCTTCTTATAGTGTCTTTAAATTTCTTAAATTTCAAGGACTGAATCCAGCTTTGTATAGTTTGTGTTACTTAAGATTTAGATTCAGAGGCAAATGCCAATGTAGGGTGAAGTTTTTCCATCTATACTAATCTTATTAAATCTGTAAGACACTGAGATACACATGCCCTTATTTGTACTTTTTGGATTTGGTCACCATCAATTTCTCTATGGAATAAAAGACTAAATATGAGCGCAGAAGTCTTGATATAAACCTCTAAGTTCTTTCTACTTCAAAACCCTCTGCTTAGCATCATACTATGTACAGAGAGGACATTTGGTTAAAGCTTGTTAAATGAATGAATAGTTAAAAGAATTCAATGACAATGTAATAAAAGTCACTCAAGTAAAGATCTGTACTATGATAATACAAATGTCTTAGAAATTGATCAATTACATGGTTATTATCCTGAAGGGAATGCAAAACTGTAGAATATTTTGAGAAGGAAATCAAACAATGGTCTTTGAAAGAGTAAATAGTGTGCAGGACAGAATAAAATGGAAGAGAGTAAATGAATGAAAATGACAAAGCAGACAATTAGGAGGCAGTTGTAGCTCAGATGTGATGTATTAAAGAAATGCCCTTGCTACGGGATCAGGATTTCAAAGTGTCCATTTCCCCCCACAGAGCAGTAATGCGCTGAGTTAATACTTTGAGACTGGCTATTTACACGTTGAGAATATCCTCTTCTCTTCCACCAACCCCTACTCATGAATCCTCTTTCAGAATTTGTAATCATTTTTTATCCCCCATTCCATATAGTGGAAGGGGGTAAAATGGACCACATTTCACTAATCTCGGAATACCTTAGGACAAGCATATTCCACACTGTGTTCATATAAAGTTCAGAAATAGTAGTGGGGGAATAGGTAAAACAGGTATCTGGTATATTGATATTGAACTTTTCAAACCTTTACTTTCCTTATGTATCTTATTAATCACCAATAAGTGAACACAGTGTGTAGTTTTCCCTAAACGTTTAGGACCACGTTTTCCTGGTCCTACCCTTCCAAAGAATCTTTATGCCCTAGAGATCAGTTTCCCTGAGTGAAGAAGAATAACACTATTCAAAACATTATTTTTATGGTATTGTCTTCTAAATATTCATCAAAGTCAATCACATGTTGTATTTAAATTACTTCATTATACAATTTCCCTGGTCCTTTAGTTTTGCTACTTCTATGGTGATGTTTTCTTCTGTTTATGCACTTGTATTTGCAGTGCTTCACCATGGACTCTTAGCTTTAATATAACACAACCTAAATCCTCCCTGTTTAGATAATTTAATTGCTTCTGCATTTGTAGACCCATATCTATATGAAGCACATAAGACATTGTTTTGCGTGAGCCGGTTAGGTTCAATTATTGTATAGAAGCCAACATCTCCAGAGTCTTCTATGATAAAGGCTTCTTTCTTGCTCATGCCACTTGCCCAGGTGCAGGCTGCCTGTGGCTCCCCTGCACAATACCGTCATCCTGGAACCCATCTGGGAAGCATAACTGGAACATGCTCATCTCTAGACCAAAGGAAGAGAAAACATGGTGAAGTCTCACAGTGGCTCTTCAAGCTCTGCTGTTCCAATGTGGCAAATATGACTTCCACCCACACTTTTTGAAATAAACAAAAATATTTGCTGTCCCATGAACCCTTGTTACAGGGAGGGGACAGCAAATATTTTGATATGAAAAAGATTCATCCACTATGTTGGGTTTCTCCTTTGCAGTCCTGCTCAGATCTTATAAGCAGGGAGCAAACTAGTTTATCAAATCATCCTGACTTAGATAATTAACGGGCACAGTGAAGACTGCAATTATTACAGTTTTTTTATTATTATTAAATCATAGCTGTGTACAATAATGTGATCATAGGGCACCATACACTGGTTTTATAGACGGTTTGACACATTTTCATCACACTGGTTAACATAGCCTTCCTGGCATTTTCTTAGTTATTGTGTTAAGACATTTGCATTCTACATTTACTAAGTTTCACATGTACCCTTGTAAGATGCACCGCAGGTGTAATCCCACCAATCACTCACATTCTCGTAGACACATTCAATCTTCACATTCACTCTCCTGTGAATTTTCTACTAACCAGAATTCTAGGCATTCTTGCTTCTGGCTCTAGAACATTAAAAACCTATCTCTTCTTCCCCCTAAGGATAAAGTGAATTTAGAGAATGATACATTCTTTTAAGTAGTGGTAAATACCTCATTCTGAATTCATTTCCTGATTGCCACTGATGTTTATTCAAGATACATTAAAATATTTGGCTGTGTTAAAGTCATTTTAACCATGAACCTGAAATGGAACAGTTTATGATTTATGCCTGTTTATTGTGCAACACAATAAGGATTATGTGTTCCATAAAAAGTCAGACAAACTGTGTTGTAGGTTTTATTTTATCACAACAGTAAACTCTGTATGTATATTTACATATTGCTCAAAAGTCACAAATCATCTGCTCACAACCTAGAATAAAAATTATGACGATGCTGCACAGCGTATAGTTTAAAAAGTCTTTCAGCTTTACCTTGAATTGACCATGACCCCACTGATCATCATGAGCCTCTGCCATTTTGTCCAATTAAATAAAAGTTACAACATTTGGGGGGCAAACAGTATTATTTCTTGAATAGTAAAGGTTTAATATACAACATCAATAGAAAAATTATATAGAAGCAAAATGAAAAATGTATTCACAACTCAAATTGGTGATCTTTGTAGAGATCCTTATTTTGTTTGTACGTACTACTTTGAACAAACTAGAAAAATTGTGTTATGTAATCTGTACTTAATGAAGTAGGAGATTAATTTTCAAACTCAAAATTAAGTGGGCTGCAAAAAATTTATAATTAAACATTAAAGCACTTATAGATTATTTTCTTTTTGTATAAGTTGAAACACACATCAGAATAACCACACAGCAATGTCATTCATATGTTTAATTTATAGTGTGTTTCCTTGAAAGGAAAGAGAAGCAGAACTGAGACTAGGGTACTGAGGACTCAACACAACCACAGTACACACTGGGGATACACTGCACAGGTGCCCAGTATCCAAAATGTCTTACAGGTGCCCCCACCCAACAAAAAAGTTTGAGGTTTGATTCATCTAGAATCCAACTTCTGAGTGCTTCATAAGCCTGGTTTTGTCACAGAAAGAGTTGGTGTTGACAAGCCCTCTATAGTATTGTTTCTGAAACTTGCATGTATTCTTAGACCTACATTCAAGACCTGATCCATCTAGAATCCAATTGCTGTTCCCCATCATTCATTTACTCAGTATTCTTTAACTAAAGAAGGAAACATCTTTGAATAGAGGGAATAAGTGAGATTTCTTAGGCTTTGAAAAGGAAATAAGAGGTAAACTATAGCTGCGTGAAGAGGTAGCAGGAATTTGAACAGGAATCTGATGGTACCCAAAACAAATTAAACTTATACAACATGGGCTAAAAGTCAGGCCTACTGATAATCTCCCTTCCCCACACTGCTCTCTGGAGTTTTTATATTTATACCTGTAACTGAATTACTTGGTTTCTTTGTATAGTATATGAAGTATGAAATACCTACACTGGGCCAAATTTCAGTTTGTTCTAAAAATTATTTGACTGTTTAGTTACACTGTAAAGATGCAAAGTAACATAGCACCAATCTAACAAAGAATGGACATACAGAACCATGACAAATGTGATGCAAAATAGTACTAGAATCTAAGTATTCTGAATCTAAGATTTAGGGGAAATAGGAGAGGATCAGAAAGACTAAAACTTCATTAACACGAATGTAATGGGTACTATGAGTTAGACATTTTATTACTCTTTCTCGGTTCTGTTGTTGTTGTTGTTGTTGTTAACAAGAAAAATTCCCAATTTTTGGCTATATAAATAGCAGAAAGAAAGAATGCATTTCCCAATTTCCTTAGAAATTAAAACCAATGATATGTAAGTGGAAATGTTGTGTTTATACCTTCCTAAAGATGCCCTCAAAAGGAAGCTAGTGTGTGATCTTTGTACATATTATCATTACTCTTTTTTTCTCCATATTGCTGGCTAGAATGCAGAAGTGTTGGTTGGAGACTGACAATGTGAGTATATCAGAGCAATGAACTGAAACTAACCTGAATCTCTGACACCTTTGTAGACTCATATAACACCACTTGATCTTCCATCTCAGAATAGTCTTGCATATGATGAAAATAAATTTTCGTCTCATTTAAACTTCTCTTTGAGCTTCTGTTACCTGACACTAAACATGAAAGTTAAGATTGATTGTCTTGCTTTAACCTTCATTGACTAAGTAGATGGTTCTGATTCTATTTTGTGCAAATAGTAACAGATACAAAATCAACCCACTATTCAAAGTTTATTTCTTGGGCCCTTCCAGCTTCCTCAACCCTTTTCTATGACACTTTCTCTACTTAATCCAGCAGAATATGATTTATTGTTCATCTGAAATCTGAACAAACTTATTAATGAACCACTTATTACTTTTTTCAAGTGTTTCCTTGACAGTGAACTAGTCAACTGTATTTAAATGATTTGAAAGCTTCCAAAATGTTCTTTATATATTTATAATCCACAAAATAAAAAAAAATGGCCAAATAAAAATTTAATATATGCATTGATAAATAAATACAGATGGACTCTGTGGAAATGGAAGAATGGCTTATTGAATGGATGGACAACAATGTCTTTTTTTAAAAATTCAATGCATATAAATTTATCTACTATATCTTGTGGTACATTTAATTCACCTCTTCTTTGATCATTAGGGCCAATAGTTCTGGAGTAGGATATTTTTGCAAGGGAAAAATGTTGGCATTCAGAATTAATTAAATTATATCCCTAGTAATGGAGTATTGCACATGAATAAACCCTCTAGAGAAAACCACCCACACCTGAGCCCACTTGGGTAAAATATCTATTAGTTGTGAATATGCAATGCAATATCATCAAATAATTATCACACTCAGAGCTCCACAGATATCCTTCCTGAGCATAAAACTGAGTAACACCCTTTAAGTGTTTTATGGAACAGTTTTATTGTGGAATTTTGGCAGAGAGCATTATGAATAGCACCAGGTAGGAAGGTGGGGGTATACAGATCAAGTGCTAAGTCAGACATTGTCCCTGCATTACTGCCAAGACTGCAGAATGCCTGTTGGTGATACTAGCTGTCTTTGAGTAGCAGACAGATGGTAGCACTCAGCCTAATGGCCAGGTAAACAGACAGATAGCAGTTAACAGGAAGAAATATTCTCAAATAAATAAAATAGAATATCTTGGGAACATCTGTGTAAGTATCTCCTTAAAAATGTTGGCATTATTATCAGTGAACAGGACGTAGGATTGAAATCATGTCAACCTGTACATTCAAGAAAATGGATTTTGTTTTATAGTCAGAAAACATTGAGGCCTGAACATTTGGTTCACAGTTTTTCTGACATAGTTCAAAACCCACATCTGTCAAGGAAACTTGTTTCACTATTTATCCTGTGTTCATGTTCACTATCCCATATTTGCTCAGGGTTCATTTTATTCAACAATGATTTATAAATTTCTCTGAGCACTTACGGTGCTACAATGGTGATCAGAAACAGACATGATTCTTGATCCTGTGGATCTACCAGGCTACTGGAGGAAATAGAAATTGATAGATATTAATCAAGAGTTTATGCATATTAATACAAAACTTCAAAATTGTCATAAATTTGATAAAACAACCTTCTTCATATTATTTATGTCATGGCCATCTTTGGCAGGCAAATATGACTTTAGGCCCTTCTCAAGGAAAATCAATCATATTGGATCATAGTTATAAAAAATTGAAGAAATTTGTGATAAACAAATATATGTAATCAGTCCATTATAATAGTGTAAGGTCAAGGAAAGCTAATTTCTGTCACTTCCATTGGTGGCAAAATCCTAGGTGCTGGTAAAGCTACTGTGGTCTATTGTCTACATGTATAATTGAAAGAAACATTAACATTTTAATCAGAGGTTATAGAAATTAAAGGTGAAATTTTTTTTCTTATGAGTATATGTACCAAGTAAAGAAGCCCTGCTATGTAAATGGAAGAGCATCTCACAGGAGAAAATAACTTTGCTTGAGCACAGATGGCCCAGAGTCCCTTCACCCTTCCCCACTCTCCTTTTCTCCATCCTCAGTCTGCATGGGGTAGGCTCTATGCTCAGGCTGTAGGAGCCTTATATTTAACCCAAACAACCAGTAAAGTTATCTCAGACTCCTAAAAGACCTTCAGTCTTTCCCACAGGGAGACAGATGTGATGAATAACATCACTGCTATCATCTTGTGATATGGAAGAAAGAACTGTTTTCAGAATAGAGCCAACATTAAGGATAATCCAAGCTAAGGACAGAGAGCAATTTATTTTAGAGGAAGTTAATGTAGTTCTTGACCAAACCCTTCCTGACACCAGCTATCTCTGTAGTTAAGATTATGTTAGACAGCAAATACCCCTTGTCTTAAGCCATTTTGTGTTGTGTTTTCTGGCACACCCAAATGATACATTAATAGAATATAGAAGTTTAGGAAGCTTTCTAATGGAAATGATATTTTAGTTGAAAACCAAATGATAGGATATAATTAACTATTTAGAATAAAGGAAGGGAGGTTAAAAAAAAAAAAAAGAAAGAAAGAAAGGAGGTAACTTTACAAACTTCTTTACTTGGTACATATACTCATAAGAAAGAAGAGCATATACCCAGGAATTATGGACAGACAGAATATGGTGTACAGAAGTAAAAGAAGTTGATAGAGTGTCAGGATAATCAGAGCCCAAGAACAAGAGTCAGAGAGTAGTAAGGTGAGGGTGGAGAGGATGGTGGAGAGGAAGGTGCAGAACTGTTTAGTTGTAGGCACATTGCTGTGAAGGCGGGTAGATGCCAGGACAGTGATTAAAGTAAAAGTATGACATGGTAACCTAAACATCTGAGGTCACACTGTCTGCAGTGTGCAGAGTAAATTAGGAGCGCAGGACAACCAATTAAGAAGCTATTACCATTAGGACATTTATGTTCTACACATGATAAATCCAACTTGTACTTGCAATGTGCTTCATATGTGTGGTCCCCCTACTACCTCCTACTATCCCTCCCACCTCGTCCCCTCCCCTCTCCCTGAAAGCTATGTTGATTAGTATGATGTAAGCACTCCAACTTGTACAAAGAATCAGCACATTGAAAATGGCATAAATGTATTTATGATCCATGTACAAAAGACTTAATAAAAAATAAATTTCCATAATGTTACACCTCAGAAAAAAAGAAGAAGAAGAAGAAGCTATTACCAAAAAATATCACCTATTACTTTTAAAAGTAAAAGAGGCAGTAGTGTCAGGGTCAGAGAAGAGATGTCAGGACAGAGCCAAGTCAGAGTGATGTGGCACCAAAACACACAATTCGAACAACCTCTGGAAGAAATTCCCCCTGGGTCCTCCAAAATTCAATTCTGTGCACACTTTGACTTTTGCCCTATAAGACCCTTTTCAGAATTTCTGACTTCAAGAACTAAAAGATAATAAATTTTATATTTTAAATTAAAAAAAAATAAGAAAAAGGAAAGCAAATGTAGTGGTCCACGAAAGAGGCAATGGTAGCATGCACCAGGATGCTTCACTAGAGCAGCAGTGGAAATGGAGAAAAATTGAGAAATCGTTACAAGCTAAGACTGAGGGAACTTGATGATACTGAACCTGACAGCTCCATGTAGGCCTGAACCAGAACTTTCATTCTACATGGCCATCTCTATCCCTATTCTTTTCCTAGAGGATCTCATTTTCTTCCAAATAAAGACTCCAACCCTGACTCCTTCTCCAAACTCTGCATTCTACTCGCTCTTCCTCAGTGTCCCAGAGGAACGCCTGATCTATCCCCCACCAGCTCCCCTGCCCCTGTTGTCACACCTTTCTCACATAGTAAATGACTCCACTCTTCTCTCTAGTTTCTCAAGCCAAAACCCTATGAGGCATCTTTGATTTCTCCTTTTTCCTCATTCCCCACATTCCACACATTTTCTAGTTATGGTTTTTCTCTATCCCCCAAATACTTTATTCCTCTGTTTATTTTTTCACCTCAACCACAATTTCCTAAGTCCAAGCCCCCATCATCCCTCATCCAAGTTGTATCAATAAATGTTTAACTGACGTTCTTGCCTCTGCATCTTCCCATCGGTTTTCCACGAACAGTCAGAAGGATAGTTGAAAAATATAAACCTTACGATGTTTTTCTCCATGTTCAGCTCCTGCATTAGCTTCATTTTACATTTAGAACATAACTCAAACTCTTTAACTGACCTGTGATGCACTACATGGTCTGGATCTTGCTTCCCACTCTGCTTTCTCTTTTCTGCTGGGCCACAAGGTTCCAGCCAAGTTGGGCTCCTTTGGCTTTCCTTTTTTTTTTTTTTTTTTTAATTAAATCATAGCTGTGTACGTTAATGCATTTATGGGGTACAATGTGCTGGTTTTATATACAATTTGAAATACTTAAAACAAACTTGTCAACATAGACTTCACCGCACTTTCTTAGTTATTATGTTAAGACATTTATATTCTACACTTAGTAGATTTGACACGTACCCTTATAAAATGCACCGTAGGTGTGGTCCAACCAATCTTTCTGAACTCTTTTATCCTCTGCCCCACAATGGAAGAGTCATCTTGGAACACACATTAAGTACATAAACACTAAAGAAAACTGATTAGCAAAGAAATAAAGGTTCCTGCATATTTTTTTTTTTTGTGCTATCTGATACCACAGATATGCTAAATAAAACTCTCACAAAATTAGCAGGATTGCAGGTTGAACACCCCCACCTTAGACAATTGTGTTTGCTTTTTTGTTTGCCTGGATTGGTCTTCACTTCTTACTCCCACCTTCTCTGCTCACGAGTCATCTTCCTAAAAAAGCCTTCCCTTCCAGTGTCCCTAAATCAGTCTTTCTTATTCCATATCCATTTATTCCCTACGGCATGACCAGTTTTCTTTGTGCATTTCCCACAAGACGTATCTGGCTGATGGTTATTTTCTCCTTCCTTTCACTACATCATGCTCCATGGTAGCAAAGGAAGTAGATTTTTATATAACTGTGCTCCTAACACTTGAAAACTGTTGGTACACAGTAAAAGCTCAGTGAACACTTGGAACGTGAAAAATAGAGGAATGGATTATTGCTATGCATGAAGAAGAGTGAGGTTTTAAAAATCATCCTTCGTATCTGGTTTATTTCTTGACAGATGGTGATGTCAATTACTGAGAGGGAACTTTGAAAGAAGACCAGTCTTGGAAGATTATGAGATTTGGACACGTGAACTTGGATATGCCTTTGAGACTTCCATGTGGAGATGTAAAACGGGCAATTGGAGTTATGGGTTTGGAATGCAGAGAGCAGAATTGGGTTGGACATGGAAATATAATCAAGAATTGAAGATAAGGATGTAAAGATAAGCTTTCTCATGTCCTGGTAATGCTTTCCTGGGCTTCTCCAGCCATTTCATCTGCATGTCTTCTTTTAAATATTGTCTGCATAACTTTTATTTCTCAAAAGTATCTTTCACCTATGTCTACTGTCAACTTCAATCAAATCTTACAAATGGGTATCCTTGAAAGAATATATGTTTATACAAATAAGCTCACCAAATCACACCAAGAGTAGAAGAAAAAAATGACCCACTTTCCTTTTTATTCTTTGGCATTACTGTTTTCTTCATCGCACTTATATTTTCTCATAATGAGTAAGTGGAGGCTCTAATGGGAGTCCCATATTGATTTGACAAAGAAAATGATATTTCTTCTTCCTTCCTTCCAAAGTCTTCTTTGAGGATTTATATTTCAAACCAGAAAGTATTTTGACCCTATGAGGAAAAATGATACTGAAAGGAGAGGCAGCCAATATGTAAAAGATCTCCTATGGAAACTTTCTAATTGTTTTTGTTTTGTTTTCAGCTATATTGCTTGTGGCTTTGGATGTTACTGGTCAAGCAAGTAATGTGAGGTAAGCCCTGAGGACTTAAATATCTAGTATATTCAGTCAGAGAAAGTCATTTCAGAGAAGCAATTAGTTCAACTAACTGCTTGATTGCTCTGGTAAAATTGGCCAGTTGTCTGACCTTCCACAGAAGCTGAGAAGGAATTTTCTTCCTCCCATGAATCTGGCAGAGGTTATTGTTCCTGCTCTCCCTAGACAAAGGGGGAAGAACAGACTCCTGGAGTTTAAGTGACCTATCATTTTGTCGCATTGACAGATTCAAAGAAACCTACTGGATAAATACTTGTGCATTGTGTGGGAAGCATCTGTTATTTCAGGATTTAGTGAAAATTCAATTATTAAACTTCGAGGGTACTTTTTAAATTGTGATAAAACATACTTTGAACAGATATTCTAGAATCTATATAGGAAAATGTAGTAAATACATTTCACCTGTCGGTGAAAGTTTCTGAAAGTTCACAAGTTAAGCTGATAATTTTTGGGAGTGGTTTCCAAACTGTGGATCCCCAGGATTATTGGGCAGATTTTCAGGGTGCCAGAGGGGGGAAACGGCTGCAAAAGAAACAAAACTTACATTTGCATAGTGCTTTAATTTTTATAAAATGCTTTTCATTATTTCAGCGGATTCTTAAAATAATCCTTCTATAAGGACAGGGATTCATATCCCCATTGTTAGAAATGAAGAAATAGTGATTCAGAGATGTTAGACAATTTTTATGTCCTTGTAGCTAATTTTATGGACACTTCCAGCCCTGTAATGTATGTCTTTTCCCTTTTCTCTACATCTGGTATTCCTTCTGCTATACCCCACTGTCTTTGCTCAAATCTCTTAAAATCAGAAGTTATAAATGTTTTAACTTGCTAACCTTCAATTGCAACATACAGGTATGCCATGCAAATATATTTAAAAGACACAGTGAAATATTTAAAATGCATTTCCAAATTGTTTAAAACACACAACTATAACTTTGACTTAAAATACACAAAAGCAAACTATGTAACCAAAACATGAGTACCTCTGTACTGTAATATTCTGAAATTTTAAAAAAATAAAATAAAAATTGAAGAAGACATAAAAAAAAAATACACTTGAATATAGAAATTAAACTTTCCTAACATGTATATGTTCCTACATTCTAAAAACTGATAAGTGCTTACATTATTAGACAAGGAGATAGCATCAAATGCATTTGAAAATGCTTATCAGGTAAATTTCTGAAACCATATCCAAGGTCATTCAGTTAGCATGTGGTGGAGCATATATTTATCCAGACTTGACATTGTCCTCAGTGATTCTTGTTTTCAGATGTTTTATGCAAATAAGGGAGAGAAGCACAGATTTCCAGAGTGAGATTAATTAATAGAGGACATGTAAGAATAGGCAGTGTGTGCATGTGTAACACTCTTTGGGGGGGAGACTGTCTTGCCAGAAGTTCAGGGCTGCTGTCTGGTAAGTGCACTCCTTTGCATGAAATCCACAAGTGCACCCACTTCACACAAGATCTCCTTGTACTGAAAATTAGGCTTAGCAAAGGCTCCATATGTTTATTCCAGAGGATGCTAATATAGAGGAAAGTATTTTAAAACAAGATGGGTCAAAACCAGTAGAAGAGAGGAGACTGGTAGCTTTGTAAGAAAATATTTTACAAACACTAGAAAAAAGTAGATCAGGACCTGCCAGAGCCAGAACCTGTCAGCAATCTTCATTCTCCTTCCAGTCCCTTTGCAAGTACTGATAGCCTTGGATATACTTTGGGCTTACCAGTGCCTCCAAGTAAAGTCTGGCCTCATTTTCTGGATGAGGCAGGGCATGCCAATCTGATACCTAAGGAACTTGGGCCTGTCCAACAGCTGTTTTTCTACAGTTTTAACACACTGGCTTGGTTCAGTTCCCTGTAATTTGAAACTCTATGGATCCAGCTCTAGACCAACAGGCACAATGATTATAAATAAAGCTTTATTGAAATACAACCATGTCTTTTCATTTACGCATTTTACATCTCTGCTTTTTTTGTGTGTGTGCTGCCATGGCAGAGCTGAGTTCATGTGGCAGAGACACATAATACCCAGCAACCTAAAATAGTTATCCTCCAAACCATTATAGACCAGACCTGCTAACCTCTGTTGCAGACCTACTGTGCTTCCCTGAAGCTCTCACTTCTAAGTCCCCTACCTTACCTACCTGCTCTGGCTTTGATAGAACTTCTAATTCTCCTCAAAAAAAAATTTTTTTTTGAGACAGAGTCTCCCTCTGTCACTCTGGGAGAATGGCATGGCATCATCATAGCTCACAGAAATCTCAAACTCCTAGGCTCAAGCAATCCTCCTGCCTCAGTTTTCCTATTTTTAGTAGAGACAAGTTCTCATTCTTGCTCAGACTGGTCTTGAAATCAAGCAGTTCACACAACCTGGGCCTCCCAGAGTTACAGGCATGAGCCACCATACCCAGCCAACATTCTCCTTGATATACTATCTAGTATCCACAACCACTAATACCCTGATCCACAAAACAATTCATTAAAATTAGATCTGTAAGTCTTATTCAATTAGCATTTGTTTTGCTGAGGAAAAAAATGATCACTCCCTGCCTCATGACTCCACTTGACTTAATTAACACATTAGCAGCTAATGAAGATGCATAAGGTCCTATCACATGGTGTGGTGGTGTGTTTGCTCATGTTTGTCATAATTGGAGTTCTCCACTATGCTCAGTGAGATGGAGCATTCCTATAGAGAATAGTTCAGAAGCAAAGCACACAATCATGAAAGCTGAAATAGAAGGAAATGAGAAATATCTTCTAAATCTGTCTTCTTAAATCTTGGAAATGGCTTGATTTTCTATGGCTATCCAGAGAAGAAAAACAAATTCTTTTTGAAGACTTACTATGTGCCAACTAATAAGCTTACAATTTTATTGCCATTGTGTCACATAATCATTAAATTTCCCAAACTGTAGTTATTTTGCTTATTTTACAGAGGAGAAGCCAAGGCACAGTAAGGCTACAGAGATACTGAAATGGCTAAACAAGGACTAGGACCCAAGTCTCCTCATATCACAGTTTGTGACAGTGACCACCACACTGCACTGCCTTCCTCAATTTCACTTTTCAAAATCTGGTTAAGACAAATAGAAAAGTGCTCTACAGGTTTAAAAATAAACACGCCGCAGCACTCTACCAAGGGTGACAAAGTGAAACTCTGTCGCACAATAAAAAAAATAAAAATAAAAAAATACTTGTTAGCCACACACTATCTGTGTGGCCTCAGGCCAATTACTTAGTGCCTTGTTTCCATCATGTGTGAAGTTTCTATATCTCTACTACCCACCAACTAGCACTACTGTGAGCATTAAACGGCTAATATGGAAAAAAAATAAAATAAATAAAAAATAAATATGGCTGAGTATGTACTGGACACATTGGTTTGGTGAGAGACAAGAACAGTGGATTGAATTGGATTGCAGTTATAGGTGTTGCAAAAGGAAAATTTTTCATATTATTATTCATTGTAAAGTGAAATTTAGCACAAATTAACTTATCTGGGGTCTTTTCCCTAGGAAACTAATCCTTTGAGTGTCGCAAAGACTGTATGCCCACTGATAGCTTTGCAAAGACAGTAAGATTCCAGTGCACACAATCTTATCCCAGAGGATGGACACAATGAGAAAACATGCCAGGGTCTATTGATAATCTAGTCTAACTTATTCCTTTTACACATGTGGAAAATAGAAGCTCCAAAAGATAACTCTGGCCTTGTGTCATGCAATTATTATCAGTAGATGCCAGATTGCCTGATAATTTTCATCATTTCATGACTTATGACACAGTGACAGGAGCACAGACTTTGGATGCAGACAGACTAGGGAGTGTAACCCCAGGGATTGGTCAGTGGCTGATGGTCAGTAGTTTTCCTCTTAACATCTCTGTACATCACCAGGAGTGCAGCGATCTTATCCCTTCTTGTTGACATAGTAGCTCAAATTAGTTGATTGTATTCCACTAAATATAATTGCCAGTGTTACAGAGCTTTATATTCTGCAAAATTCTTTCATGATAATGTTATTATTTATGTCTAGCAAAGAAGGAAATATGAGTGAAGAGAAATGAAGAAACCACAACTGGGTCCTCTAAAATTTCACTGTCTTTCTTCCTAACCGAACCTGACACCCAATAAAGAAAAGAAAAAATCATCACGGATTCGCATGAGTTCTTTAGAGAAGCCTATGCTTTTCTTTCTTGGGCTTTTGCTAACCATGGTCTTTCATGGGTTTAACAACTATTCATGGGCCAGATATCATTTCAAATTTCTTATGAACAAACCTCCTTCCAGTTTTCCAAATCAACCTAAAATGGAGTCTTTTATATTTTCTTTTTTTTTTATTATTAAGTCATTTGTACATAGATCATAAATACATTTATGCCATTATGGAATTTGATGTGTTGATTATTTGTACAAATTGGAATGCTTATATCCTACTAATCAAAATAGCTTTCACCTCATTTACCCAATTACGGCATTAAGGCATTTGTGTTCTACACCTGATACCATGGAATACTATGCAGCATTAAAAAAAAAAAAATGAAGACTGAGTCTTATATTTTCATTAGCAGAGTTTACGTGAGTTCTTAAAGGTGGAAAGGCCTTACTATCCTCATTCACTCAACAAACATGATCACACTTCTAAAATATCCAAGTAATTTTACCTGGATTATGAAAAATCCTCACAAGAACCATGTGAATTGAACATCATGATTTTCATGTGCATATAAGTAAATGTAGTCTCTTTATGTTTAAGTAACTTGCCACATGTCATAATAAGTAAGTGGCAAAGTCAGAATTCAAGTAGTGTTTGCTCCATACAACAATGCTTCTTCTTCATGTGAAGTATCATTAAATCCCATGGCAGTTTAACAGAATTATTGGTAAAGTGAAATGATCCCCATTTTATCACTGAGAAAACTAAAGCGGAGGGCTGAAAATACTTCTAAGCCACATAGCTAGTAAACTGGAGAATCAGCTTTCAGATATGAGTTTTCTGATTAAATTCTGGAACTTCCTCTGGTGTTTTATCAAGTGTCCCACAGATGCCTTTATATTTACTCATTTTAGCAAATAATCTTGCTTTAGGAAATGATTTCTAGGGATACAGAGGTGTGTATCTAAAATCCCATTATCCTTTGCATCTAAATTATACACATATAGTTTATGATTAGGATGGAGATAAGGAGGAATATTTCTGCCATAAGCTATGGAACAATAGTCCAAATTGGAGTTCTTCGATTTTGAGATTTCTCTGGGGAATTAATCTGCATTCTAGGCCCATAAAAACTATTCTAGCTGCTCATAAGATATTTCCAATACATTTGTAATAATAGTTCTCTTTCATTTCCCTATAAATGGGTATTCATTGCTCAAATAGACCATTTTTATTTACCTTGTGAGTCATGTAAAGGAAAAATACAACCAATTTTAAAGCAGCACAGTATATCCTTGGGGTCTCTTGCTGAGGGGATTGCTTGATGCATCAGGTTTGATGGCAAATGAGACAGAGAGGGGCCCCATGATGCAAATCCCATTTTGGGAAGTCTGTTACAGTAGAAGATTGTAAACAAGCCATTATTTTGTCAGTTGGAACAAAATCCCTGATTAAAAATTAAAATACATTCTGTACTGATAAATATACAGCTGCCTAATTACTTGCAAGATTTATATGTTGCTGTGCTAATTCTCTCATAATGGTTATTTCTTTCTCCCTATAAACCAGAACACAATGCACTTGACACTGACAAACTTCAATAAACATTTGGTTGTGCCTTTTATTAGATAGATCAGTGCCTGATTATTAATGTTTTCAAACTCTATTTTCAAATATTTCACCAGGACAAAACTATATTTCCTCTATCACATAGCATTCAATGTAGAAAGAAATGTGTATTTAGAGACACAAAATTGTGGCTAATTTAACATTCCTTATCTGCAACTCGATCTCCTAATTCACCATCTCCCAACTTTCCTCGGCATTCACACACGAACGTGCAACATCATAGCATAAAGCAGCAAAACACTAACGTAAATATACAAAGCAAAATAAGATAATGGTTTCCAGTAACTTAGAGAAATTATTTCAGGCTGAGATGGAGAGGAAAGGGAAGCCAGGATCAAAGGGAAATTACAAAAATTAACACAGGAGGAATTGGTAGAGTAGGGAACTTAGAGGGCTCATCCCTCCATGGAAATACTAAATAAGCAATCAAAAATTGTCAAAATAAACTTTATATGAATTCTGGTAAACAAACAACAGCAATGAAGGGAATGCTGAATCAAAGAAATGCCACTTTAAAATGGTAGAAAAGTTTTGTGGCATTCTTATTTGCCTTATCCCACCTAGTCCTTGCCTTAGTTCAGCCGCTGACTTAAAGACGTCAGCCCATATGCCCAGTGTAGGACACTGGACCCCTTTCTAGAGAGAGCAGAGCAAATGTTATTTGCAAAGTATTAGGTTTGTCTGTTTTAACCTGTTTGAAGGCTAACTAAAGGCCTCATACAAGACACCTGTCTTTGTTTCACCTCATTCAGAACTCAATCAAGTTAAAAAAAAAAAAAAAAAAAAAAGGCATTACTCAAGAACATTGTAAATTAAGTTAACAATTTACAACTGCCTGGGCAAAAGATTACAGTTGAGACAAACAATGAAGTATAGAGTACTAAATTCTGGAAGGAAAAACTGCAGAAAAAGTTACTTTAGAAAATGCAGTCACTAAAAATTGCCTGAATATAGGGCAGCGGCTGTGGCTCAAAGGAGTAGGGCACAGGCCCCATATGCCAGAGATGGCGGGTTCAAACCCAGCCCTGGCCAAAAACTGCACACACACACACATACACACACAAAAAAATTACCTGAATATATAAGAGAACTTAGAAAGTCAGACATGTGCCCAGTGCAAGGAGTATGCTCAGAAAAGAATTGAGATCTTAAGCCCTAAACTTTCACCTCTGACTGATCTCTAGTCTTAGTTGAAGCAGGAAAGGAAGCCTCAGACAAAGTTGTGAACATCCTGGCTAAGAAATGAAGGAGTGCCTCCCTCCCCCCCCCGAACTAAATCTTAAAAGAATGACAGAAGTCTCTTTCTCTCTCCCTCTCTCTTTTTCTTTCTCTCTCTCCATCCCCTTCTTTCTCTGTGGGCAACTAGTTCTTAAAGACATTTCTGTTCAAAATATGACCTGAAAGGAAGAGAGACTTAAGAGAACATACACGAAGAAGAATGCAGACTCTACAAAAATAGTTTAGAAACGTTATTCAAACAAATAGCTAATCATATGACAACCAACAAAAACAAACCTGGAGGGGAATCTCTAATTCCTAGAGTTACTACATCATAATATTAAATGTCCAGTTTTTAACAGAAGTTGGCAAATTATGCAAGAAGACAAGTATGGGCCATTCCTAGAAGATATTAGTAGATGCTTCCCTGAGGAAACACAGACATTAAACTCATTGAAGAAAACTATAAATAAATGACCTTTCTTTCTTATTAAAGAAAACTATAGGAAAATGGCTACAGAAATAAGGATAATAATACAGGAACAAATAGAAGATAGTAATTAAGAGGTAGAAATTATAATGAAGAACGAAGCATAAATTCTGAAACTAAAGAGTGCAATATCTGAAATGAAAAACTCACTGGAAGATTTCGTTCACAAATTTGATCAGACAGAAGAAAGAAAGAATAAAACTGAAGAGAGATTAATTGAAATAATACAGTCTGAGGAGTAGAATGAAAGATGAATGAAGAAAAATAAACAGAGTGACCTATGGGACACCATAAGCATACTAAATATATGCACCAAAGGAATCCCAGAAGGAGAGGAGAAAGAAAAATATTTAAAGCAATTATGTCAAATCCCCAAATATGATAAAAAATGAGAATTTCCATATTGAAGAAAATCAATTAACTCAAACTCTATGAAGCATTAAAGCAAAGAGAGCCACAATAAAGGCACATCAACAAAGTTTTGAACACCAAGAACAAAGGGAGAATTTAGAAAGCAACAAGCAAAAAGCAATTGTTATGTACAAGGGATCATCAATGAAATTAACATCAGACTTCTTATCAGAAACCATGGAGGCCAAAACACAGTGCTCACATTTCCAAAGTAGTGAAAGAAAAATACTGTTGACCAAGGACTCTATATGGAGCAAAACAATTCTAAAAAATGAAGCAGAAATTCAGATGTCCTCACACAATTAAAACTGATAGGCGTTGTTGTTAATAAACCTGCCCTACAAAACAAAAATGATAAATGGAGGAATTCTGTCTAGAATTAAAAGACATTGAACAATAGATATATGCTGTATAAAAAAAATAGAGATCTCTTGTTGATGTAATTGTGTAGATAAATATAAAAGACAATATTATCGTATTTTTTCTTTATGACTCTTCTATAATTCTCTACATGATTTAAAAGAGAAATGCATAATACAACAATATAAATATATGCTAACAAATATATAATATATGAAGGTGTAATTTGTGGAAACAATAGAAAGGATGGAGACAGAGCTATATTAGAAGAGTTTTGTATACTATTCAATCTAAGTTGGTATTGGTTTGAACTAGATTGATATAAATTTAGGATGTTAATTGTAATAGCCATTGTAACCAATATATGTGTATGTAATTAAGAACGCAATCAAAAGGTTACACTGGTAAACATCAATTACACACAAAGGAAGGAAACAATGAAGTAAATGAGGAAAAAGATAAAATTCATATAAAAACAGAAAAATGATGGTAGAATATTTTCTCCAACAGTAACTACTTTATATGGAAATAAGTTAAAATCTTTAATAAAAAGGCACTTATGAGCAAAATCACTAAAGAAACATGATTCAATGACATTCTGCCTATAAGAACTCACTTTTGGCACAAAGACACAAATAGATTGGAAGTTAAAAGAAATATTCCATGCCAGTAGTAACCAAAAGAGAGCTGGGTTGGCTATACTAGTATCAGACAAGTATACTTTAAATCAAAACCTTTTACCAATAAAGAAAACATTATATATTAATGAAAGGTTTAATTAAGAAAAAAGATGTAACAAATACATGTATATACCTATTAACAGAGACTCAAAATATATTAAGCAAACACTGATAGATTTGAAGGTAGAAATAGTTTCATAATAATAATTAGAGACTTTCATATCCCCATTTTTTTACCTCAAATTAATATGAGTGTACTAATTTTTAGGTTAGGTTTTTGTTTTGTCTTCCAAGGTAAAGTTCAAATTGTAGAAGAGACCTTTACCCAGAGGGCATGCTGAACACCCTCACATGTGCACATTAGATGAGATCCTGCCAATTCCCCTCCCTCCTCTACCAACCATCCTCCCCCTTTCTTTTCCTACCTCTTACCTCACCCTTGCTAGACTATATCTCTGTTTTATCATTCGTGTGGGCATGCAATTTTTTACATGTTAGTTTCATAATAATATTAGTTTCATAATAATATTGAGTACATTGGATTGTTTTTTCCATTCTTGAGATACTTTACTAAGAAGAATGTGTTTCAGCTCCATCCACATAAAAATAAAAGATGTAAAGTCTCCAACTTTTCTTATGGCTGAATAGTATTCCATGATGTACATATGCCACAGTTTGTTAATCCATTCATGAGTAGAGGGCCATTTGGGTTGTTTCCATGACTTGGCAATTGTGAATGGTGCTGTAATAAACATTCTAGTGCAAATGTCTTTGTGATAAAATTATTTTTGTTCTTCTGGGTAGATACCTAGTAATGGGACTCAAATGGAAGGTAAACCTTTAGTTATTTGATAATTCTCTATACTTTTTTCTACAAAGGTTATATTAATTTACAATCCCACCAGCAGTGAAGTATTCTCTTCTCTCCACATCCATGCCAGGATTTGGGACTTTGTGATGTGGGCTAATCTTAATGGAGTTAAGTGATATCTCAGAGTGGTTTAATTTGCATTTCTCTGATGATTAAAGAAGATGAACATTTTTTCATTTGTTTGTTGACCATTAATCTGACATCTTCAGGGAAGCTTCAATTCAAGTATCTTGCCCACTTACAAATGGGGTTGCTTACTCTTTACTTGTTGATTAATTTGCATTTTCTGTAAATTCTAGTTATCAAGCCTTTGTCAGATTCATAACTTGCAAAAATCTTCTCTCATTCCAAAAGCTGTCTGTTTGCTTTGTTTGTGATACCCATAGTTGTGCAGAAGCTTTTTAGTTTGATAAAACCCCATTATTTATTTTTGGTGTTGCTCCAATTGCCAGGGGCATTTTCCTCATAAAATCTTCTCCCAGGCCAATATTTTCAAGTGTTTCCCCCACATCTCTTCTAGAATTTTTATTGATTTGTGTCTTAAACTTAAATCTTTCATCCAGCAACAATCAATTTTTGTCAGTGGTGAGAGGCTTGGTCCATTTTCAGTCTTCTACATGTGGCTAACCAGTTCTCCCAGCACCATTTATTAAATAGGGATTCTTTTCCCCAGTGCATGCTTTTTTTAGGCTTATCAAAAATCAAATGATAATATGTGGCTGGATTAATCTCTAGATTCTTTATTATATTTCACAGATCTATGTCTTATTTTTGTGCCAGTACCATGCTGTTTTGATCACTACAGACTTGTAGTATAACCTGAAGTCTGGTAGTGTGATGCCTCCAGATTTGTTTTGATTTCTAAGTATTGTATTGACTTTTGGTGTTTTTTTCTGATTCTATATGAAACAAAGTACTATCTTTTCAAGTTCCTTAAAGAATGACATTTGTGATTTGGTGGGAATTGCATTAAATCTGTAGATTGCTTTGGGTAGTGTGGACATTTTAACAATGTTGATGTTTCCCGGCTATGAGCATATTTATTAACATCTTCTGCTATTTTTTTCTCAGGGTTTCATAGTTCTCTTTATAGAAATCTTTCAAATCCTTTGTTAGATATATTCTCAGGTATTTCATCTTCTTTGGAGTTAGTGTAAAAGGCATAAAGTATTCAATTTTGTTCTCAATTTGACTGTTTTTGGCCATATTGCATTCTATGTCCATAGATTCAATTAACTGCAAATGGAAAATATTTTTTAGGGTCTGTATTAAGCTTGTATGGACTGTTTTTCCTATCATTAGTCCCTAAACAATATAGTATAACAACTATTTACATAGCATTTACATTGTATTAAGTACTATAAGTTATCTAAAGATGCTTGAAAATATTCATGAGGTTGTGCATAGGTTATATGTAAATACTATACCATTTTATATAAGGGACTTGAGTACCCACAATTTTGATATCCACAAGGGGTCCTGAAAACAATCTCCTGCAGATTCAAAGAAAGAATTGTATGGTACACTTGAAAGTTGCTAAGAGCATAGAGAAGTATGTGAGGTAACATATATGGTAATTAGGTTGATTTAGCCTGTTCACTACGTATATATATTTTAAAAGATCATGTTGTATATTCTATGTATATACAATTTTTATTTGTCAATTTAAAAGATAAATAAGTAAATGGGAAGATGTAAGATCAACAGAGATGATATGGGGCAGTAAAACTGGGAAGAGCAAAGGAAGATGAAGTCAGGGATAGAATGTAATACTTATTTGAAATGCAAGAGAGAACAAAAATCATGGAAAGAAAAAGACTTCTCCCTTCCTTCCTCTCTACCTACAATTTATTCTGTACATGGCTGTTAGATTTACCTTAAAAAAAAAAAAAATTCTGAACATCCTCCTCCCACGTCCCAGGGTCCAATTTAGAAGGTTTCATTGCCCACCCCTTCACTCCCATTGCCCACGTGACAGCTCCTTCAGTCCAGCTTCCCTCTCCACCTCCTGAAGCTTGGCCTCCCCACCTCACCCTCCCTCAAACACAGCACACTCCAGCATCCTTTATGCTTACATCTCTGTGCCATTACTCATGCTGTTAACCCCTTTGGATAAATCTTTTTCTTACTTAGCTCAACTACTGTTTTTATCACATTGTTGCAAAGGAACAATTAAGCCCTTGAAAGCAGCTCATAGTATTGAAAATAACACAGACATTGAAAATAGCTGCACATGAGGAATCTATCCACCCCAGTCATGTACCTTTGGGGCATTTATTTAATTTCTGTAAATCTCAGTTTCTTCATTTGTTTAATGGAGTTAATAATATCTCATTCATTTTTTGTGATAATAAAATTAAGAACCTACACAGTACTCCTTTCATCTAGAAGGTATTCAATAAATGCTTACCTACTCTCCTTCCCAAGGATCCATGAAAAGGACATGTTTATTTTAATGAAAAGAGGTGCAATACTTCCTTAAATCAGTATAATGTCGATAGTGCAAAATATCTGTACTCATATTGTCTTCTTTGATCTACAAAACAATATCTGGTATCCATTACGTTAATGTAAGCTGAAAAGGACAAAATCTAGACTCAAAGAGACTTGAACAATAAATCTATTTTTTTAATTAAAGTTCCCAAGGTAGAATAAACTGCACATGTAATCTGATCAGTGAATAATAATCCTAGTGCTTGCTATCCCTTTCATCTTCTGTCTTCAGCACAGACTTCATGATCTGGGTGCTTCCCCTCAGAATTGCAAGAGAGCCTTCAGCAACACACAAGAATACATGATGCTTTGTCCCCATGCAGTAGAGAGATCCTCTTCATAAAACATACAAAATCTCTCTCCTCAGTCTGATTAGATCAAATTAGGATATGCTCACTGCTATGCGTATAACACCTGCTAGGAGAATGCTATGCCCTGACTGGTTATACCAATTATCTGGAACAAAATGGATTTGGGGAGGTAGCTTTAGTGCCCACTATGGTGAGTACACACTGCTCATTTCAGAAAGAAAGTCAGATGGGTAATTAATGCCTAACCTTAAACTGAAGCCCAGGTCCTTTCACTCCCTGACTCCTCTTTGTATTATACCAAATCTTAGAAACCATATTGGTTAGTCTTTCTTAGACTTCTAAGTTATTCCATAACATTATATCATATATATGTATGTGTACATTATTATATTTATATGTCTGCATTTGTATATTTCACATTTAAAAAAAAAAAGTCCAGAAAGAAATGAGCCATGAGCCATGAAGAGACTTAGGCAGGGGTATGCAACCCGAAGTTTTGGGGCCACATGCTAATTTTGTGAGGACTTTTTTTGCTTATCTGTGGTGTCAGATATTAACAAGAAGTATGCATGGACCTCTTGTTTTCTTTTCCTGTTCATCTGCTTTCTTTAGTGTCAGTGTATTTAATGTGTTGCCCAAGACAACCCATTCTTTCAATATGCAGTGGAGGAAAAAAAATAAAAGGTTGTACACTGTTGACAGAGGAACCTTAAATGCATATTACTAATCAAAAGAATCAATCTGAAAAGGCTACTTACTGTATGATTCCAAACATACAATGTTTTAGAACAGGCAATGTTATAATAAAAAGACAAGTGGCTGTTAGGGGTTAGGATAAGCAGGGCATAGAGGATTTTTAGGACAGTGAAACCAGTCTGTGATACCATAATCCATAATGGTGGATTATTCATCATTATGTATTTTTCCAAACCATAGAATGCATAACAGCAGGGGTAAACTCTATTGCAAACTAGGACTTTGGGCGATAATGATGTGTCAGTGTAGATTCATTCATTGTAAAAAATGTACCATTCTGGTGAGGGATGAGATATTGATAATAGGGGAGGCTGAAGGGAGCAGGAACTATACGGAAACTCTCCATGTATTTTGCACAATTTTGCCATGAAGCTAAAATTGCTCAAAAAGAAAAAAAAAAAGCCTATGAGAAACAAAACTAAACTAAACTAAAACTTAGAAGTAGAACTCTAAAATTATTTGATCTTGCAGTCCAAAAGCGTTATCCAGGACCAGTTTTCTTCCATCCCTTCTGACTACCATCCCTAGAGGCTCACTTTGCTCCTGGGAGGGCTCCCCTCAAAGTGAGAAGACTTCTGTAATTCAAAACATTATACCCAAACAAGAGAAAAACTTAAAGCTTAAACAGGACAACGCCTCCTGGAATCTTCTGCTTACAAGCATAAGTCCTTAAAAAGACCTGTCCTTTGGTTTGGAGTCACAATTAGGTCACAAGCCCATCCCTAAACGAATTACTGGATAAGAGATTAATATCTCCATGTTTTAATCAGAATTTACCCAGAGTCATGGTGGAAGTGATGAATATCTAAACTTCAATCATAGTTCTGTTGAAAAGAAAAAAAAAAAAAAGATTGGGAAACAAATGTTAGGAAGGAAACCAGTGATTAATGCTGCTGCATTAACTACTTGCCTAGAAAAGGTTACTCCCTAGAAGGCATTTTCACTCCTCTCTTCACCTTTCAAAGGACAGTCATAGGCAGGAGGCCACATGAAGGGAGTCCCACTGCCCCCTGAGGTAACAAGCTACACAAAACTGCAGAGGGACTGAAAAGGGAGCCCAACAGGTTGATTTTTGTTGGTGTTGTCTACATAAATAAGCAATTAACCAAGCCACTATTACAAACCTCTCAAACCAGGCAATTTTGAAAAGTGGCCCATTTTCTTTAAAATTTAGTGACCTGTGATAGACAAAGCTGCAACTTGCATTATCTATGACTTCATCAGGGCTTTCTCTGCCTCCTTCTAGTGGTGTCAAATTCAACACTCTTCCCCCGGTGAGAAGCTCATCAGAAACCTTTACCACATTTTCTATTTTGAACTTGCAGCCCCACACCTTTAATAACTCCCTAGATTTAGAAAATAGAATCCAGTCTTCAGAGTTCAGTTCCTCGCTTCTCAAGCAGACTATTCACTCTTCTGCCAAGGGGAATATTAAGCCATACGACAACTAAGACATATCCTCCTACTTCTGCTTTAGCCATACATCAGAAACACTTTCACAGCTCTACAAAGATAAGCAAAGTCTATATCTCAGAGATTCTAAGACTCACTGAGAATCATAGTGGGACATAAACCACAAGATTTAGTTCAGTGGTTCTCAACCCCTTTGTAACAATGAAAATATATCCTGCAAATCAGATATTTACATTATAATTCATAACAGTAGCAAAATTACAGTTATGAAGTTGCAATGAAAATAATTTTCTGGTTGGGGGGTCACCACAACATGAAGAACTGTATTAAAGGGCAGCAGCATTAGGAGGCATTAGGAAGGTTGAGAACCACTGATTTAGGTAATGGATGATATGATATTTTTATTTGTCAAAACAAACACGGCTATATAAATGAAGTATAGTGCAATCATTGCTTAAATTTTTGAAGTAAAATATAATCACTGAAAATTTTTTTTTAATTGTCTATAAGAATTTCCTACAGATATTTCACTTGTGACCCAGACAATCTGAAGATATCCACTTATTTTCATTGTCCATTAGAGGAAATTGAGGTAAAAGTTCGAAACACTTCCCAGGTAAGGAATACACTAAATGCTCCTCCTCTGAAGCCCTGGCAGGTGGAAGAGAGTTTTATGATGACAATATGCAAAATTCATTGTGCAGCTAGTGCCAAATAAACCTGAACTTTCACAAGTGTTAAGATGGTACAGATGTTCTTTATGGTTTAATAAAAATTCCTTCTTGACGTTTACATTATCAAGTTGCAGTATTATACCCTTCTGTCTTCTTGACCTTCCTGCAGCTGGTTCACTATTTGTCCTTAAAATGCCTTACTACACTTACTCTGGGTACGTAGGAATGCTGTGTCATAATCCACAATCAATCAACATAAATAAAACAATTCAGCACAGATGTGACCTGAATACACATTTAGATTATGCTAATTGCACAAAGCCACAACACAAAGGTTTCAAGGTCAAACAAACCAACAACAGATTTGCCCTGCAAACAAACACAGAGACTAAGCTTCTGTTTTTCACTGTATTATAATTGCTCATTTGCAGTTTCAGGGAGGGGTTGCCACTCTGAAGATATTCAATTGCCCATTTAAATTGCTTTTCCTTCAAGTCACAGTGAAAGTATAAGAAAAGAGTTTGGTTGCTGCAAAGCTACTGAAAATTTGTTTTAATTATATAAATTTTTTTTGTTTTTCCTTTTTTCATTTTATTTATTTATTTATTTTTTGGACACAGCATCTTACTCTGTCATCCAGGCAGAAACACTGTGGTGTTATCATCATAGCTCACTGCAGCCCTGAACTCCCAAGCTCAAGCAATCCTCCTGCCTCAGCCTCCTGACTAGCTTGCACTAAAGGTGTGCACCACCATGCCTTGCTATATAAATGTAGATTCAGTGTAATCTAAACCCTCCTAGAGACAGAAAAAGATAGAAGAGAAAGAACATAGACTTTGGATTCATGACTAGTGATGAATTCTTAAACATTTTATTTAACATGATATAGATGAAAACTAGTATGTGATTCTGACTCCTGACAAAGAGCATTGGCTGCTTTCTCCTACTTTTAAGATCAGTATGTGGGGAAAATGATTGAAAGAAACTTCTACAAACCTAAGAAATAGAGGCAACTGTAGGAAACATTTAGAAAGTCGGAGAGATGTTTGAATTAGGTGAGAGCTCTATCACAAGGCAGGGCCCAGTTAGTGGAGTAAGGAGAAATAAATCAGGGAAATCCATTTGAGCCCATTTCTTTTCTTGACATCATCAGTGCTCCTGCCTTATGACTTGGGCCACCTGAGCAGGTGCACAGCCTCACTTAAGCTCTCACAGCAGAGCTGAGAAACATCGGTAGGAATTGAATAGTCTAGGCATATTCAATAGCCTACCTCTTCCTTTCTACCACAGTGGTTAGTGGTAGGGGGTATGAAGCAACTAAGAATAAAATTCTTGCCTGCGGCCTTGTTCAGTGTGGACAAAGAGTGAATAACTGTGGTTTTCTATAACTCTTCACTTTAGAGTTTTCCCTTTCTTCCTTTAAAATCACTGGGATCAACACCCAAAAATTTCTGGTAGGTCAGCCCTTTATCTTAACATGGACCCTTAGGACAAATGAATACCACCACTTTAAAAGAAAACAACAAGCTCAATGACAGATACCATTAGGGACAGAGATATTAAAAAAAATTGAACACAGAATTTATAATAATAACAATTTTAGAACTTTATAAATTTTAAATTTTATGATTTTTATTATAAATTTGTAATTTAATATTAAGAAACAAAAAAATTATTTTTGGACACAGCATCTTATTCTGTCATCCAGGCAGAAACATATAGTTATTAATAGAAATATAGTCATTATAAATATATTAGTATGTATTTATTATATATATAATATAAATATATTAATATATAGTTATTATAAATATATATTTATATTTATGTATATATTAATTATATATATAATTATATATAATATTAATATATATTAAATATATTTTATAATATATATGTTTATATATGTAAACTATATATAATATATATAAACTATATATATAACTATACATATAAACTATATATATAAACTATATATAATATAAATATATTAATATATAATTATTATATAAATAGAAATATAGTTAATTAAATAAATAAATAGAAATATAGTTATTAATAAAAATATAGTTATTAATAGAAATATTTAGACTGGAGATATTGCTTGCCAGTAGGAAGCGTTTCCGATTAAGAAGAGGAGAAAATGGGTACAACTCAGGTGTAGTTCAGAGGAAGGAGTTCAGGAACTTGCTGGGGACTTCACAGAGGGGGAATTGAGAAGCACAACAGGAAAAGGAGAAAGAAGGAAAGATATCAGTGAGGATGAAGAGGTAAGGGGGGATTCTGTTTCTCCTACCCACACACATTTGATAATCAACAAGCTGATTTTTTGAAAACTTTTCTGCTCTTACAAGCCCACTGTTACAAACACGGAATTATATGCAGAACTAGTGTGATCCCAGAGCTTGAACATTTCTGGCAGGCTTCCTTTCAGAGGGCAGGCCCTAGCTATCTTTTGTTCAGACTCTTTCCCTCCTTCACCTTTCCCCTGCCTACTGTAGCCAAGAGGGCAGACGGAGCTGAGATTGTGAAGAGTGGCCACTTCTAGTCAACTGGAGAGTCCTTCAGTCTGAGGTTTCCAGAAAGTAGGTCCTGCACATTTCCCTAAGTGGGGTGGTGGGGAGCACAAGGGAGAGGTTTGAGAGCTTGACTTGGGAGCAGAGGGAGCCCACGTGGGCAGAATGGATGGGGAAGTACCCATCCCCTTAGTAGAAAGTCACACTTTTGGACTAAAGCATATCCCCACTGGTCAAGTTCTCAGCCTGTGGCACCATTGCTACCAAGCATTATGTGTTTATTTCGATTCTCTTTCTTTGTGGTTTGGTAGAATTCTGTATTATTGCCATTTGATACCCTTCTCCTCTCCCTTTGTGTGATAGTTTTAGAGAGCATATGCGTTTTATACTTTTATGTATTTTGTGATTATACATATCAGCCTTCAATTTCCATGTTTAGAGCTCCTTTAAGTATTTATTCTCAGGCTGGTCTAGTGATGACAAATTCCCTCAGCATTTTCTTTTTATCTTTCACTTATAAACTTAATACGCAGAATATAAAATTTTTTATTGTTAAATCATAGCTGTGTACATTAGTGCAATCAAGAGGTACAATGTGCTGGTTTCATATACAATCTGAAATATTCTCATCAAACTGTTCAATGTTGCTTTCATGGCATTTTCTTAGTTATTGTATCTAGACATTTGTATTCTGCATTTAGTAAGTTTCGCCTGTACCCATCTAAGATGTATCATAGGTGTGCCCCACTCATTACCCTCCCTCCACCCTAACATCCACCCTCCCGTCCCCCTCCTTGGCCCTTTTCCCATAGTCTTGTGCTATAGTTGGGTTATAGCCTTCGTGTGAAAGCTATAAGTCAGCTTCATAGTAGGGCTGAGTACATTGGATACTTTTTCTTCCATTCCTGAGATACTTTGCTAAGAAGAATATGTTCCAGCTCCATCCATGTAAACATGAAAGAGGTAAAGTCTCCATCTTTCTTTAAGGCTGCATAATATTTTCTTTTCTTCTTGGCAGCTTCATATTTTTATGGCTTCTTTGTCATTCTAGATGTCTTCCAAATGTGTGATTTCTACAAGTCATCGTTTTCAACAGCCTGTGGTAGACATTTTTGTCAAGATTCTCTCTCCTTCCTTTCCTTCATGTTTCACCCACCCCACTGCCCTAAACCCAGGGTCCATGGCTGATGTGGCTAATCATCCAAGGTAGTATTTCCTGCTAAACTTGGTATGGCATCAGAATATTTTCTGTATGGTCCCTGGGAGCAGCTGCTAGTTGGTATATCAGTTGCCTCTGTTTGTTATGTTTGCACCATTGCACCAGATAGTCACTAAGGTTGTTTTTTCTCTGACTTATTTTTATGAGTTTGACCCTGCTTTCTGTTGCCTGGACTTAAGAATTAGTCTCTGCCAAAGGGTTCTGTTTTATCATCCCTGCCTATTTCACCATAGGTAGAGTATAAACTGGATTCCTTCAGATTTTCCACACTCTTCTGATTCTTTAAAGAGCTATATAGATGAAATGTCGGTAGGGAGTACGAGGTGTCTTGTCTCAAGATTGCCATGAAATCTATTTATGTTCACACATTATCTTATTTTGCATTTCATAAAAGCATTCTCACTTGTACTTTGGCCTCTGGGTATGTTATAAATGCAAGAGAACAAATTTTAGAAAATAAATACTTCATAAGTTTTGAATATACCTACACTTCAGGAGAAGCATCAGCTAACCAGAGTGTGGGGCTATTAAGGAGAACACCATTCCAGGCTCCCAGGCCCTCCTCTGAGAATCCCCTGGCTCTAGCATTTGCTATTCTAGGCACTCCAGAATCTTTGCAAACTATTGGTGTGGAGGATGACTTTTATGACTTTCGGTTTGGCAATCCTCGCACCTTCTCCTCTCTTACACTAAGTGCATTTTCTGTACTGTTCTCCTCCCTCGCATGGCAGCTGTGATAGGTCACATGCTCTCTATTACTGGGAAAGAGAAAACATGGGCTGCAAATCCTTAAAGAATCTGCAATTTGGTTTTGGAATTGAAGAGTAAATGGAAGTCAATTACACTGGAGGCGATATGGGCCCTGGGGTGATGGCTGCTGCTGACCAGTGGTGTGACCTTGGATGGTGACTTAGTATCTTTTGGTCCTCACCATCCACATCGGTATGGGCGGTAGGGCTGGCCAATCTCCAGGGCCCTTCTAGATGTAGCATTCTATATTCTTTATTTTCCTGGTTGTTACTGTTTTTTACTTTATCTGATGACACACTCTTGTTTAGGCAGCAGAGAAAATTCTGGGAAAAGACCAGAGTTTTAAAGAGCAGTTGGAATTGTATCTAACTATTGGTCTGTATTGGGATATTTTGGGGGTCAGTGGAAAGGGGAGAATGTCCTGTCTTAGAAGATTCTGAGTATAGCTGGGGGGACTTGGAAGGGGCAGGTGACTTAGTTTTAGCAGGGTGGCCAGGAAACAGAGGTATTTGGTACAGGCTGGCATCCCATTAAGCCATGTTGTATATGGCTGTGATTAAGAGCATGGGGTTTAAAACCAGGGAGACTTGGGCTCAGTCTTGGCTTTGTCACCTTCTGGCTGTGTGGCCATGAGCAAGATAATATCTCACCAGCATCAGTTTTTATGTTTATAAAATGGGGTGGGTAATAATGGTGCTGCCCTCCTAGCATTGCTAGATTAGATGGGATAATGTATATATAAACTCTTAGCCCAAGTGGTGCATAGTAATTGTTTCATAAACGTAGTCTATTAATTACAGAATCCTTGCTTTGGACTGGGCTAGGCATTTGACCTCCACTACCTGATTTAATCCACATAGTAGTACTAATAGTAGGAGTTGTTATGTACATATTAATGAGAAGTAACTGAAGCTCAAAAGAGTTATTTTCTCAACACAAATAGTGGCAGAGCTCAGTTGGAAACCAGATCTTCCTGCCTCTGGAGTCCCTTTCTACTATGTGCTCTGCCTTCCTGAGTGAAGGAGACTCCTCTTCACTGCCCACAGTAGGCAAGGCTCCAAAGTCCCCTGAACATGGGGCTCTCTGGACATCCAAAGCAGAGGAGGTGAGACAGGTCACCAGTATCCACAGATGCTGGCCTCCTTAACACAGGTAAGCTGATAGAAGACTATAGGAAGTTCATTGGTTTAAAAGCCCATAGTAGTTTTACTCCAGACAGTCTTACTCTGTTGCCCTGGGTAGAGTGCCATGGCATCAGCCTAGCTCACAGCAAACTCAAACTGTTGGGCTTGAGTGATCCTTTTGCCTCAGACTTCCAAGTAGCTGGGACTACAGGCAGCTGCCATGATGCCTGGCTAATTTTTCTATTTTTAGTAGAGGTGGTGTCTCATTCTTTTTCAGGCTGGTTGAGAACTCCTGAGCTCAAGGAATCCTCCTGCCTTGGCCTCCCAGAGTGTGAGAATTACAGGTGTAAGACTCTGCACCAGGCCACAATCATGATTATTCTTAACATGAAAGTGAATAGGTAGAGGACTGTGCATTCCTGTGGCTGGCTCCTGAGCACTTGAGGTGCAGCTAATCTGATTTGAGACGTGCTGTAAATGAAGATCAAAAGCCCTGAAAGGGGTAGGAACACAACTCCACACACTCTCTGAGATAGAGAGTCCCAGCCAGTAACAGTGTGTTGTGGGATCAGCACAGCAGTGTGGGGAGATGGTGGTAGTGGTGGCCTTCAAGATGGGCTTTGAAGAAAGGGAAGTCTTTTGGAAAACTGGGAGTGGCAAGAAAGTGAGCAGCTGCAGGGAGAATTACTGGTATGTAAAACTGAGGCTTCATGCCATAGACTGAGATGAGTTATGGGAAACTCTTTAATTTTTTGTCTTTTAGAGCCTCTTGTTATTTCACATGAAGGCAGGTCAGAGAGTTCAAGGAGGAGACAAATATCCTTTTGGTTAGCAAAAATAGTTCTTAGCATCTTTGTCTTTGCTATACTTGTAGAGAAAGCTTTCAGTATCCGGGTACTTGCAGTTCTTCTATCGATACCTTCAAATTCTCAAAGCATTTCCAGCAGGGAAGCCACTGCCTCCTGTGGCTGGCTGTTGAGCACTTGAAGTGTGACTAGTCTGTTTTGAGACGTGCTGTAAATGTACAGCACACTCTGGATTTTGAAGTGTCATAGGAAAGTCAAACATCTCATTAATTTTTTATATCAATTACATATTAAATTAATATTTTAGATATACTGGATTAAATAAAATGCTATTATAAAATTTCACCTGTTTTTTTTACCTTTTGTGTATATATATATATATATATATATATTTTTTTTTTTTTTTTTAATCTATTTATTTTATAAAGATGGGTTTTGCTATGTTGCTCAGGCTGGGGTTTAGTCAGTGGCTATTAACAGGCATAGTCATAGCACATTACAGCCTTAAAATCCTGGGCTCAAGTGATCCTCCTGCCGTAACCTCCTGAGTAGCTGGGACTACAGGTATGTGCCACCATGCCTGGATTTTTTTTTTAACCTTTTTAATGTGGTTGCTAGGACATTTAAAATGGCATATATGGTTCTTATTGGTGGCTTGCATTCTACCACTATTTTTCTTAGATGGCATTACTCTAGAGAGGTACTTGTTATATCTTTAAGCTTATTTTGGTCCCCTCTAGGGTTGTTGAATCATAAATGGCTTGAGCAAGCTGCATGTTAGGAAGTCTGGCTGGTCATTAAGACCTGATAGAGATCTATGCTATATCTGTGGCTAGGTCACCTCATTCTGAACTTCAGATTTTTCATCTCCATGGTGGAGACATTGGATCAGATATTCTCTGTGGCCCTTTCAATTTGAAAATTCTATGATTCTAACTTGGAGTCAAGGCTCAGAATCAAGTCTTATTAACTTTGTCTGGGTTCCATTGATAGGTCTCTACTACTCCCTTTACTAAGTATCAGAGAAAGTTGACGTGTATTTCCTCTTACCTTGGGGTCATAAATTCTGGAGTGCAAGACTTTAGAGATTCAACTAGATTAAAGAAACTTGCTTCCTCTTTTCCTCCCCTGACTATTGGCTCCATCTGGGTTTGTTGAGTGTGTACCTGAGCAAGGTGGTCAAAGCAGCTGTTAAAATGATACAAGTGATACCAGAGTTTCTTCTTCAGTAGATCCTTGATATCTGGGATTCGAAGAATGAATCCATGGACCACAGGTCAGTGGTAAGACAGGATTTATTTTACAGAAAAGAATACAGAGAAAGCACCAGAGCTCCTGGCAGAGGGAAAGACTTAAGTCAGAAAATCTCTCTGTTTGGGTTCTTTTTCTAGGAGTATGTATGGTCGCTTGGGTCCTTTGTAGTTACATTTGGCCTGGACTTGGTAACAAATGAATGGATACAGTCCTTTCAGCTGGGGTAAGATGAATGGGAGCCTTAATGAGCAGTTACTGTCCTTTTGGCTGGGGTAAGATGAATGAACGCATTAATGAAAGGATACAGTTCCTTCCGCTAGGGGCAAGCTAAATGAACGCATTAATGAATGGATACAGTCCATTCATGAAATTGCCCAGGCCTAAGAAATGAGAGGTTCACCTGAATGGGGGAACCCTGTATCACCCTTGGGACTGTGAAATGCTCACAGGGAGTACTATAGCCAGACGAGGGCTCTCTAGGCCCAAGGGTGGTTCTGGGGTTGGCACCACCCCCAGTGTGGGCTGTATCCCGGTCTCCCTCAACTAACTAGGGACACTTGGGCTTCGGCTGCACTCGCCCTCTCTGCAGTGCTTGGTTTTCCAGCTCTGCCTTCCCTGTCTGCTGCACCAAATCCACCTGTGGAGACGCAGAAGGCATGGCAGGTGTTCCTGAGTGGCTGGCGCTAACCAAGCTGGGGTGCACCCACCCTGAATCACAAGTATCACAGAGCTTGGAGAGATCTTAGTTCTTTGGTTCATGGTCACAGAAGTCTACTTTTAAATATCCCAAGCTCAGAGATTCCACAAACTAACTTAGACACCTAATTCTATAAACATTGACTCTAAACCTTTTCCCTTTTGGCTCTCCTAATGTTAGAACAAATCAGTCATTTCCCTTTTCCTGACTTGTAAACATCTGTCTGTCAGCAGTTTATCTTCCTATACTCTGTCCAACTGTACACCCATCTGTGAAATTAATGTATTAGCACTGGACTCGCTTCCAGGACACAGAGATGTCAGGGTTGGTTTTTGTCCATGAGGGACTCCTGGTTAATGAAGGAGCAGGCAGACATGCAGTGAGGAATTGTAATGCTAAGTGTCTCGAGGGGGTGTTCGGGTTTGGGGTGCAGAATGGGAAAGGAGGCAACCCCATGAGCTGCTGCCTAGTTTTGAATAAGAATTTTTGATATTTCAAAGCAACACAAGGTTTTGGTTAACTAAGCAGTCAAAATCTTCCCTATAAATATATGTTGGTATAATTCCATTTAACTTCACTGTCTAGATGGAAGCTTGTTGCTGTACTGAAATTCCCTCTCAAGGTACTGATCATATTGCAGGATTTCCCCCCCAAATATATTTTTCTTTTGGAATAAGTCCTTACAATATGTTACATTTAAAAAAAGTAATGATATGGAAAGGGAGTTATATAGAAGTGAAGTTTTACTGGTTTAAAAAACAGGGGGCACAAGAAAGGGAATATTGCTATGTCTAGAGAGTCCCTTTTATTGTGAATGCCTGAATTTTTCTTATCCTTAGTAACATCTTGACTTTTCCCTTAAAGAGTGTGGGGAGAATAAAATATATACACAGAGGTATTTTGGGTAGGCAGTGCTTCTTGGTTTGTGATTTGAGGTTTGTAGGAATCCTAAAATGATAGGGTGTTGGTTAGCTTAGACTGAAATCTCAGATAATTGGACTGATTGAGAGCATAGAAATGGTAATATCTCACATTTATATACTGTGCGAGATGGTTATTTTGTTTACTATACAGCACAACAATTTATCACTTGAGTGGACAGAAGGTAGTTTAAAATACTCATCAACTTCTGTACCAACCATTAAGAGATAATTTTATGAAATATGTATAAAATATATGTGTAGGCAATGTAGGAATAGCTTTGGATGTTAAATGTCACCAATGTGCATTTGGAAGAGAAACTAAACTCTTTAACACTGTGAAATTTAGATATTCATACTTACAAGGACAGAATATTTATGGGAAATTTCCTTATATTGGGATTAATACTACTTTTATAATAAAAACAAAAAGGAAATGAGACAATTTCATACCACCTTATGGCTTTTCAATACACAGATCTACAAATGAGAAGAAAATAAATAGGAATATCTCTAAAGGACCCTGTTAATATGCATTCTAGCTGTTTGACCAATACAGGCATTGGTAACTTTCTGGGGGGGGGGGTGGGGTTGCAGAGAGGTATACAGTAACAGCAGTGAGGGTAGCAATATTTGCATAAGGTTGAACTTATGAATGACAGGAGAAGCTCGCCAACTCTCTCTTTTTCTCTGTTATTTTTTCTGTTTTCCCTTCTGGGTGCTGCCCCAGAGTACCGTATTTTAGTTCCTGTGATTAAAATTAGTTCAGTGTGAAAACATAAAAATAATTCTATGACATTCCCTGATATAACTAATTCAGAAATCACTCACATGCACTTGTTTCAGATATGCTGGTGCCTAATGACAGGAGGCATCCCAAATGGTCTGTAAGGATTGTCTGTGGGCACACAAATAACTGCTTACTTAGTTGATGACGGCTCCACCAGCTGCCCTTAGCCCAGCTGTAAGCAGAATAGTAAGTTTCACTTATTACCATGCATGTAAAATGGAAAAGCTCCCTATAAATTATAACTTCAACATATTCTCTATTTCTCATCTGGTCAATTCATAACGAGGCATAAAGTTTATTTAATCACTCAATTATTTACCCATTCATTCAATGAATGTTTACTAAATGTGTACTGTACTATGTGCCAGGCAGGATATGAGGTACTAGAGATGTAGCAGTGAACAAGATTGAAAAGGTCTGAGTTTTTCAAGTGAGACAGACAATAAACAGATAACAGGAAGTGATAAGAAAAGCATGCACAGGGTAATGAGAGACAGTGTGTGCATGAAAGGGGTGAGGAGAGGGCATGGGGTGATGGGGTATGTTTTAGGTATAAGATGATCAGGGAACGTTTTATAAGAATATAGTAATTGAGGCAAGAACTGAAAGAATAGAACCAATGAGACTCACTGTAAAAACGGTTTCACATGGTGTTCAGTGGATGCAGATCTGCAGTGATTTTGCTTTGCGTGATGTTACGTGTGTGTGATCCTGATATTCTGAATTAACCTAGGAAGCACCAAGTTAGCAAAGCTGTTAACCTGGCCTTAGAGCAGAGCCTTGGAGCACCCTGTTAGGTTAGGATGAAGCCTTTATTTACAGGGTGGTTGGGAGGGTCTGGGGCAGCTGGTGGCACTCAGAGAGCTCGAGGACCACAACCACTTTCTATTATGGTATGGAAGTATTCCAGTGTTTACAAAAAGTAGTGTGACACGTGTAACAGCTGAACACCAGTCATGCTTGTGTGCAACTTTATGACCAAAGGAATTTTGATTAACCACTGCAGTTATAGACCACCTTCTAAATTCTGGCCGCTTCACATAGTTTAGCTTAAAAAAAAAAAAAAAAAAAAGGTTAAATTCTGGTTTTCAATGCTGGTAGTCATATGGTTTTATAGTCTGGGTTTGGAGGAGGTAGCCTCCTGGATGTAACCCTCCCAAGAAGGTAACCAATCTAACTCTGTGTGTCTTTCACAGGCGGCATCACTGTCCACATCTCCCTACCAAGATATACGATAAAACAGAGAAACCATGTCTTCTCTCCGAGTACACCGAGAACTACCCGCTTTATCACTCTTACCTGCCCAGAGAATCCTTCAAGCCCAGGCGGGAGTATCAGAAAGGGTTGGTGCCCATGGAAGGCCTGAGCACGGCAAGGTGAGGACAAGTAGCACTAATGGTGCTTGTATAATACTAAAGCAGAAATGTCTGGTATGAATGTACAATATTAGTGCAATGTGCAGTGTTAATGCATTAACGTACAGTGTCAACATGGAATTAATGCCTTACTGCTATTGTACTGTATTTCTGGGGGAAAAAAAAGTCTTGCATTTGTTAGCCTGCTCAGTTTTTCCCAAACTTCCTCTTAAAGAAAAAAGGATTTATGCTTGCTGGGGTTAGGTGTACGGAAAGACTAAGTTGCTCTATGTAATAAGGGTCGGAGGATAAGTAAAATAATAAAGGATGCAAAAAAGAGGGGGCTGCTGCTGACGAAGGAGGTTTGGACTTGATCACATGAGAGGATCCAGTTGGCGTGGATGGTGGAGAAAGACAATAGAGAAAAAAATGAGCTTTATTTGGGGAAATTATGCTATAGGTTTTGGAGTTTTCCTAAATGTTTTTCAAGAAATATGAACAAAATGGCTAAGTGACTCACATCTGTAATCCTAGCCCTTTGGGAGGCTGAGGTGGGAGAATTGCTTGAGGCCAGGAGTTTGAGACCAGCCTGAGCAAGATCAGGACACTATCTCTGCCGAAAATAGAAAAAAAATTGTTAGTACATGCCTGTAAGCCCAGCTACCCAGAAAGGTGAGGCAGGAGGATCAGATCACTTGATCCTAAGAGTTTGAGGTTGCTGTGAGCTAGGCTGACGCCATGGCACTCTAGCCAGGGCAATAGAGTGAGACTCTGTCTTTTTCTTTTTTTTTTTGCAGTTTTTGGCTAGGGCTGGGTTTGAACCCACCACCTCCGGCATATGGGGCTAGTGCCCTACCCCTTTGAGCCACAGGCGCTGCCCCGAGATTCTGTCTTAAAAAAGAAAAATTTGGTGGAGGGAGGGTAATGGGTGGGGCCACATCTATGGTGCATGTTAGAATGGGTACAGGCGATTGCACTAATGTACACAGCTATGATTTAATAATTAAAAAAAATTTAAAAAAATTTTAGAGGATACATATAACTACATGTAAGTGCTTAGAAGCACACTAATGTTATCAGTATTAGTTAAAATGAAATCAGCATAATGTTAAAGAAAAATGATAGTGAGACTCTGTCCTAAAAAAAAAAAAGAATGTATTTCCCCTCAATTACTTTTGATTTCCAAACTAAAATGTTTTCAATGTAAGTCTGCTGAGGTTGGTCCACATGGCTCAATGCATCACTGTGGCAGGGGTGTCTGTATCGAGGGCATAGGGGAAAACTCTCAGGGTTGTTACACATGGTATAAGGCTCTAGTAGAATCTGCTATTGATGATTTAGGTAGTGACTTCCAGGTGGTGACATGACTGGTGATTCAGCAGAGCAGAAACGTGTTTTGGGGGAAGTGGGCAGAGTCTCAGATGGTACAATTTTGTCCCCAAGTGAGAGTGAGACCTGGAAGATTGATGTGTTCTCTGCCTTCTTCTTTCCTCTCCCTAAAGAGCAGGATTGCTGGGAGGTAGAGATGAGAGTGTGTGTTAATTGTTCCAGGGTAGGGCGTGCGCTCACAGGTGCTCAGGGCCTGGTGGCTTCTCTTCCTATTGCTCCCCCTTTCCCCATGATTTTGTGCTAGGGAAGGTCCCAGACTGTTCAGGTGAAGCAGAACAGCTCTAATTCACTCTGCCTCCAGGTTTCCCCACGACAGGACTAGAAGTATCTGTTGTTGAGGTTGTGGGTTGGAGTTACTCCTGTTGATTAAAAGCTGCTACTTTTAGATTCACAGAAAGTCCATGCCTGGGTTATGGGGCAGAGGACCCACAAATGTAGAAACAAAGCCAAAGGGGTCCTCAGCTTGGTGGAGACCTCTGTGCTTGTGAATGAGGGGGAGTTGAGGGCTTTGTCTGATGTGTGACTCAAATTGGGTCAAAAAAATTATTATTTTTTCTTTTTTTGCAGTTTTTGGCCAGGGCTGGGTTTGAACCCACCACATCTGGCATATGGGGCCGGCGCCCTACTCCTTTGAGCCACAGGTGCCACCAAATCAGGTCACTTTTATTCTCAGCATGTGTCTTAAATGATTTAGTTTACAGCACAGTTTTTCTGAGTCCTGATGTATTAAAAAATTGTCATTTAAGTAACCATTTTTTTCGACCTCTGACTTATTAAATCATAAGGACCATAAAGTCTGGGTTTCATTTTGCCAGAGAAGCAGCATCCTTCATTCTCTGAGAGTCTGCAGACCATGATGAGAGATGTGGACTGTTCCTGAACACAGCTTTCCTTGTAAGAAACCCTGGTCAACAATGAAGCGTTCTAGGCACATGGATAAGAGACATGTAATTGGTAGAAAGGATGAGAGAGGTGTTGACGGATGGCCTGCAGACATCACGTTCAGCTTCCTACCTAATTTACGGGAAATCAAGAGCATAGTGTGAGACGTAAAGTACGGTTGACTTCAGATGTTGGATTTCCTATCCCGAAAGTATAGAGAAGAATGCTCTACAGGCTGGATGTCAGGGGATGCTCTTTGTTTGTTTGCCACAAGCTTAGGAGGATGGGGACAACCCTCAGCTCTGGCGGGAGCCCTGCCCCATCACCCTCCCTCCTCCTGATGGTGCTTGCAAAACAAAAACTTACCCTCTGACCTGTCCTAAATTATCCTTGCCTTGTGTCACTTGCAACAATAAATATATCACCCAGAAGGCCCCTCTGCTTCTGCCAGAGGCAGAGTAACAATAAATATCATTTACATCAAGATGTGGCTAGAGTGGAGGAATGCAAATACTGAAAGAATTTTCAAAATAAGCTGTTAATGATCAAAAGGCCATCAAAAAGAGAAACTGGCTGTATCAAGGTTACTCATGGGGAAGAATAAAAGCAGATGGAGTTTTCTCTTCTTTATTTTCTATCCCAAAATGAGAAGGAGGAAATGAGCGGAAGGCATCTATTCTCTCCCTTCTACCTTGATTTCATTATTTCTTAACCCTATGCCTGCCTTGCTGGGCACTAATTTTCATAGACTGAGAACAGAATTGTTCTGATTTTAGGAAAGGAAGAGAAACCTCCATCTGAGTGTTCCACCAGAGGCTTGTAGGGGAAGGGATGGGACAGCACGCTCTGCACCCCGTATCTGCACCCCCCCCCCCCCCCCCCCGTATCTGTACATACTGTCATCCCTCTACTCTTAGGCCTCATTACTGGAACATCCCACCCACTTCTTTATCTAAACTTCAACCCTGCTTTGTTTCTGAGGTTGGACGTGGGATTCCCACCTGCTGAATGAAAAAGTCATGAGGCCCAGGGCTTGGCTGGGTTTGATTAAGCCCAGACACAAAAAACACCTGGTTTCTGGAAAGGTTATCATCCCAGCATGAGGCCTGATTACAGCTGCACACAACTCTTACTGACCATAAATCTTGGCAATTTACAGCAGGTGCCATGAGGGGAATGCTTGCGATTTCCAGCCCTCAGTGTGAAACCGTTTCTTGCAGCTCTTGGTTATTCTCTAGTATAGGGTCTGCCTTTGGTTCAGATAGCCCTGAGATCAATTTATGAATAAGAGGTTTGCACTTCAAGCTTCATTTCCCCTAAGGCATGTTGCCATGTAAAATATTTGGGCCCCAATTTGGGCCATTTATTTGTGTTAGCTAAGCCAGTTCCCTAAAGATGGGCAAAATGAATAGCCTCTGAGGACAGAGACCTTTATCCTAAAGAAATCAGGGCTGCAGGTAGAGGGGGGAGGCCCAGAGGGGTTCAGACTTGATGGGTTTGGCTGAAAGTTGGAGGGCAGGAGTTGGTGGCATAGACTCATGTATTGATGAGACTCCTTGGTAAACTGAAGAGAGTAAGAGAAGAGCTAAGAGAGAACGGGCATTTGTATCCTCCAAAAGCCAGGAGAGAAGCAAGAAAGCTGCTAGCAGGCTTGAGTCCTGCCTTATCCATTTAAATTTATGCATTTTTGGTTCAAATGCTTACTTAACTCCCCTACTCACAGCTGTACCATTGGGGGATATACTTCCCCAGCTCCACAGGTTGGGGCTGAGACCTGAAGACATACAGATACAGTTCCCAGCTTTGCCCTTGCCTGGGCAGTTTAAGGGTCTTTGAATTGTCTTTGATTAAATATGCAAAAATTTGCCCATTATTTCCTCAAGTATCTTTTCTGTCCCTAATGGTCTATTTCTTTTCTGAAACCTTTTTTTCTTCCCGGTTTTTTCTTCAAGTTGGGTAATTACTATTAAATCTAGCTTCAAATTCACTGTGTTTTTCCTCTTCTTCTTTTTTTTTTTTTTTTCTGCTATTAAGCCCATCTACAGAATGTTTTATTCTACATCTTGTATTTTTCCATTTTAGCATTTACATTTGGTTATTTTCATGTAGTTTCTATTTCTCTTCTGTGATTTCCTATCTTGTAATTCATTATGACCTTATTTTGCTTTTCCTCTTTGAGCATGGTTAACATGTGTGTTTTAAAATCTTTGCTAAGTCCAACATCGGAGTCTCCATAACTGTCTTTTTTTTAAATCCAGGGTCAGATTTTCCTGTATGTATGGCAAGTATTTTGGACTGATTCTGTACATTGTGTATGTTATTTGTTATGCTGTGGACTTTCCAGGTATTTTTTACATCCCTCCCTAGATGATTGTTTTGTTTTTTGGGTAGGATTAAAATGTAAATTCTGTGTCTCGGTTGGTATTTTAAGTCTGTGACTTGTTCTTGAGCACAGTTGCTTGAAATCTGCCTGATCATGTGAGGTCAAGCAGAGATTTTGACCCAGTTTATGTACAGAATTTGAGGCTTCCTATTGTTGGCTTTCTCCTTTCTGGGATTCCTTCCTCATTTTCTAGCACATAGGATTGTCTCAAACTTGGTCCTCTGATTCTTTATTCGAGAAAAGATAACCAAAAAGACTCACCTTTTAGCTGTCCTGCCTGGTGCGTGCAGGCTGCCATTTTCTCCTTCTGTCTGTTGACTCTCCTCCAAAATATGCCTGTTTTGGTTTCTGTCTAGTGCTTTTAGGTAGCTTTTTGTATTTTGTCCAGAGTGTTTGTGAAGTGATGACGGATGTGAGCCCCAGCCTGGGTGGAGCTGAGGCACTGAGAGGGTAGAGGAAGAGGTGGGTACTGTGTAACTTGGATCTAGGAGGCCATGTGTTTAGAATCTCATCTGTTACAGTGACGATGAGCCCCCCCTGACTCAGCTGAGAGAGCTTTTTTCACCTGCCTGGGATGACAGAATGGCTTCCTTAGAGCAGCGGTTCTCAGCCTGTGGATCGCGACCCCTTTGTAACAATGAAAATACATCGTGGCATTAGGAAGGTTGAGAACCACTGCCTTAGAGGGTTTCCTTGTAAGAAACCCTGGTCAAAAATGAAGCGTTCTAGGCACATGGATAAGAGACATGTAATTGGTAGAAAGGATGAGAGAGGTGTTTTGACCCTGGGAAATTTGAGAATTGTAGATGGAAATAATGAAATCAATTGACAAAGAGCAAAATTCCACAGGGGAGAATAAAGAGAGAACAAGTTATGAGGAACAAGGGAGGGAGTCTATAAAAAATGAGTGAAAGGATAGATGTGATGAGGACACAGTAGGAGAAGGAGAAAAAGTGATTGGATCTGGAAGTGGCAGACCTTGGAGGCCTTGGCCAGAGCCAGCAGTGAGTTGAGTCAGATTTGAAGGGTGGCGTGAGTGGGAAGTGAGGTGCTTGCAGAAGGGTGGAGGGGTGGAGAAGAGAACTGGAGGACTATGGAGGACAGTGGAGTTCAGTGAGGGTTGTGTAGAGTTTTATTTCTTACCCTTAAAATGGGAGAAAAGCTAGGGTGACGCCTGTGGCTCAGTGAATAGGGCACGGGTCCCATATGGGTGGCAGGTTCAAACCTGGCCCCGGCCAAACTGCAACAAAAAATAGCCACGTGTTGTGGTGGGCACCTGTGGTCCCAGCTACTCAGTAGGCTGATACAAGAGAATCGCCTAAGCCCAAGAGCTGGAGGTTGCTGTGAGCTGTGATGCCAGAACACTCTACCGAGAGTGACAAAGCGATGTTTGTATCCCCATGACAGGTAAGACTGAAACTGCAAGAGCAGGCAACCTAAGATAGGGGCTATGTTTATCTGCCATACAAAAAACAAAAGAGGGAATTGTTGGGCCCTGCCATGTGCCTGAGGCCTAGTGCAACTTCGAGCCTGACTAGAAGTAGATCCATCGAGCTACTGCCGCGTAGCAATGACTTAGCAAGGCCCAGCCTGAAACTGCCTCTACGTAGATACAGCCAACGTGGTACCATGCCATTGGCCCAACCCTGTCACGGACCTTATCCTCTGCCTTCTTTCCCTGCCCCTTCCCCATGCTCTATATAAGTGGCTGCTTGATGCAATAAAGTTGAGTTCCTGCTTAAAAAAAAAAAAAAAAAAAATGGCAGACAACCCTTACCGTAGGGAGGAGGTAGAAAAACTAGTTTAGGACAGTGCTTTTCAATCTTTTTTATCCCATGGCAAACTTGAACCTGTACTTAAACTTCCCTGGCACACTTAAATTGTGTTGATTAAAAAATATATATATATATGCTTACTGTGTTTTGAACTTCTTTTTTTTTTGTTGTTGTTGTTGTGAAGCAGAGTCTTAAGCTGTCACCCTTGGTAGAGTGCCGTGGTGTCATAGTTCACAGTAACCTCAAACTCTTGGGCTTAGGAGATGCTCTTGCCTCAGCCTCCTAAGTAGCTGGGACTATAGGTGCCTGCCACAACGCCTGGCTATTTTTTGGTTGTAGTTGTCATTGCTGTTTGATGGGCCCAGGCTGGATTCAAACCAGCCAGCTCTGGTGTACATGGCTGGCGCCCTTAGTCGCTGAGCTATAGGTGCCGAGCCTAAACTTCTTTTTGAAAATAATTTAATTAATGATCTTTAAAAATTTTTACAGCGCACCTAAGATCCTCTCACAGCACTATGGTTGAAAATCACTGGTCTAGGGCATGGTCTGGGGACAAGCCTCTTGAGAAAGAGAGAGGCAGAGGGGATTCAGGGTAGGGGTAAAAGATTTGCTTTGGGCAAGAGGGGGGACTCCTCTTACTCAGACGCACTAACAAATTCTAAAGTCTGTACAGATAAACATTAAATGTAGGTTTTTTAAAGTGCTGTATGGGCCTCTTTGTCATGGTGAAAATCTCATTTCCCACTCCCAGGCTCGTGACCCTGGTTAACTGTTACGTTGTTTCCCCTTTCCTGGGATTCTTGTCAAACACCTTTCTTTAGCTTTGCCAAGCAATTTGAAGTCAAGTTGTTATGACTTCCCCAGCAGGGCCACTTTAACCTTCACTTAACTCTGAGTTTAACTCTTGGCCTTCCATACTATATAACTTTTATAGCTACTTACCTAAAAGAAACTTACATCTTTGAACAATGTTTTTTTCTTGGTTCATAGCCACAATGGGCACAGGGACTGACTGGGGAATGTATCACAGGAAGAGGGGAGAGCCACTGTCCTTAAAATATAATAATAATAAATGCTATCCAATTTGAGCAACTGTGGGGAAGAATAAAGACTTTTCTTTTATATGAACTTCAAGGATGTAAGGTTAGGTGTGATCGGGGACATGCAGGTATGTTGTGGGTAATGATAGGTTTCAGTGAGTTTTCTCAACATAAAAACATAATGAGGAAACACATCAATTCTCATTAAATTCACTCTTAAGCCACAGCAAGTATTTTCAGGTAGGGTATAAATGACTAGAACTTTAAATTTAACGTTTTTCCTCTTTAGAAGTAGGTAATTTTTTTCCCTCATAATCACTTGCCTTCATGATAGCTGATCAATAGATTCAATCATAGGTGCACATTTACAAAGGCATTTACATTTTATACTGGAGAAGGAAGTTAACAATTCATTTCCTAAACGTGGTGAGCAAGGATTTTGCTATACTGGCTTTTGTCTTTGAGAAACCAATTTCAGGATAGTTTAGTCTGGTGGGTTTGGTTGTGAGCATTTATCTGCTCTTTTTGGGTAAGAGCATTGAGTGTGCTTTAGTTCTTAGAGACCCTGGCGGCCCTTGAAGGAATGTTCTCCCAGCATTTCTGGGAGGAAGTTGGCTTCCCCAGTAGCAGTGACATCGGAAGAGGATGTCACGGCCTCCGTGTGCAGGTGTGCGAGTGTGGCAGGCCCATGACTGGAAGGTACCCCCAGGTGCTCTGAGGTTGGAGGGCTCAACTGCTGCACCAGCATGGAATTTGTTCCTCATCACTTGCCTTGGGTATTTCCTGATGCTCCTTGGAAGTGAAGAGGGCTGAAGGCTTGGGTAGCCATCACTGAATGTGGGTGTATGAGGGTGTAGCAATGTATAGTCTTGGGTTGCTCCCCACCCCCACTCCATCCCTTCTGGAAGTGAGTACAGAAAGCCCAACTTCCCTTGGGAGCAATCCATTTAGAAGTCAAACTTTCTTACCAAAAACTCCTTTCCAGTTAAATTGGATTTCAGGCAGGGTGTTCTGGGCATTTCCACTTGTCTGTGTGGTCTAAGGTCTTAAGCTGCAGTGGTTTAGTACTGAACAGACCTCAGGGTGAGACACTTGTTCGCTAAGAAGGGTGAAAGTGTGAAGCCGACCCTTGGCTTCTTGCTCAGCCTGCTTGTTGCTCCATTAGCCCTGATATCCACAGTCAGCTTCCAGACACCTCAGGCCAGCAGTGGGGCTCCTGGGAAGGGAGTCCAGGTTGAACCTCCTCTAACTGAGGCTATGGTATATTTTGAAATCTACCCAGAGGGTGTTATGGGAGTTCAACTGAAGCATCTCCCATTTCCTCCTTAGAGCCCTAGAGAGACTAATTCTCATGCTTCCTAACTCCTTCCTCCCACCCCATCTAGCAGGTTCAGCACTCGGTTTGTGTTTATTGACAACCATGTGCATAATTCATGCAAGACAGGTTACAGTGGAGCGTGTCACCTTTGCTAGTCAAGCATGGCTCAGTCATGCTGCTCCAGATTTTGGCCGGGAAGTGGGTTTTATTGGTTTTCAGGCCTAATGTTTTCCTGTCCGGAAACCTTCCCCTGCCCTTGGCGGGCCTGTTCTGGCAAGCACCATCAGGGAAAAGCTACCTTCCTCTTGTCCGGTTGGATAAATGGGTTCCATGCAAAAAGGGGCTGTTGTGTAAAGCGGAAGCCCTTGAGGGGAAAGTGTTAGCATTGGGAAGTGGGAAGCTGAGATCGCCCTGGTGGCAACACGAGCCCAAGCCAAGGCCTGGTGTTGCCACTGGTTCCCGAGGGTGTTGCAGCGAGCATCCGAATGTTTTTATCACTGTGGGAGGGACTGCTTCCTGTTTGATGAAGACCATCACGCTTTTTTGATGCTGCTGTTCTCATGCTCCCTGAAATAATGGGGGTAAGGACACCACACAGCAGAGAAATAATAGCAGGGTCTCCATTTAATGTGCTTTTTTCTTTTCTGGGTTTCGTGTGATGTTGAATAGAGGAAGGAGATAAACATTTGCAGGAGAAGCTACTGGGAGCACAGCGAGGGAGGTGAAGTTAGCTTCACAGTGAAGAGGTTGGGTGGGAGGAGATGGAGAGAGCAGGCCTGGAAGGGGGGCCCTGTATGGAGGTGGGAGTGCAGTGTGGTGGGGGAAGGTGGGGATGGGGGGAGGTGAGGATGGGGAAGGAAGACAGGGCCCAGGTCCAGAAAAGCTTATGAATTACGGTAGAAAGCTAGATTTTTATCTGGAAGATTTTTATGCTGAGAAGAGAAATGATCTGATTTTTCACCTAGAACATTTATTCTGGTCACACTATGGGGTTGGAGTAGGAGATGTGGGAGTGAGGTGGGAGGCTCAGGGGTTGGCTGCCTCCTGACTCAAGTGAGAAATGGCTCTAGTTTGGGCCAACGGGGAAGGAAAAGCTGATGGGGTGGAGGGGGCCACACTTGGTGAATGACAGACCCTGGGGACATGAGGAAAGGGAGTCAGGGATAATGTCCAGGTGTCTGGCTTGGGTGAGAGGAAATGGTTGTGTCTTTCCTGAAAGTGAGAAACAGAGAAGGAAGAGCAGTTGGAGTTGGGGGGATAAAGTAGAAGATGACTTCTCTGCTAACGTTTGTAGAGTTGGGTTGATTGGAGAACTCGAGCCTTCTTCCAAGCTCAGGACCCCAACGACATGTACTTATTTTCCTTACAGGAGGGATTTTGGGCCTCATAAAGTGGGACCAGTGAAGGCCTACCAGCACAAGCCATTTGTCCCAGCTGAAGAGAATATGGATTTGGTCACAACATACAAACAAGATTACAACCCTTACTCCGTCTGTCGAACGGACCCCATCAAACCTCGGGATAGTAAATATCCATGTAGTGACAAGATGGAGTGTATGCCTACTTATAAAGGTGGGTGAACGCGTGAGGAGAGGCCACGCCGGTGTGCAGGCCAGGAAATGTGTTGTATATGCTCATCCCTTAGTGCAAGGGTCAGCAGCTAACTATTTCCCCCAGGCCAGCTCTGGCCTACAGTCTGTCTTTTTTTTTTTTTGGCTGGGGTTGGGTTTGAACATCCCACCTCCGGTATATGGGGCCGGCGCCCTATTCCTTTGAGCCACAGGCACCGCTCAACAGCCTGTTTTTGTATAGCTGAAGAGCTAAGTATGGTTTAAAAATTTTTAAATAATTAAAATCAAAAGAATATCATTTTAAGACAGTGTAAATTATGAAATTCAAAGTTTAGTATTCATAAGTATGTTTTGTTGGAGCCAAGCCATACTCATTCATTTGTGCATTATGTATGGCTACATTTTGTGCTATGTGGCAAAATTGAGTAGTTGTGACAGAGCCCCTATGTCCTCTAGGGCCTTAAAATACTTAATATCTGGCCCTTTGTAGAAAATATTTGCCAACCTTTGCCTTAGCTTGCTCTTTGAATCTTAAACCAGGGAAACATTTGAAGTTCAAGCTAAGTTGGTTTTTACAACTAATCAAGTGATCGATTCTTTCATGTACTTAAAAAAAAATTGAAATGTAACAAACATACAGAAAAGTATGTTTTCTGATCATAATTACACAGACCAGCAAATTTTGACTGAACATACTCATATAAATAGCACCCAGATCTAGAAATATAACATCACTACTCCCTTCACTCACCCTCACCAACCACGATGTGACAATTATGCTGACTTTTAATATCTTAGATTAGTTTTGCTACTTTTGAGCTTCGTGTAAATGGATTGCTTTATTCCTTTTTGAGTCTACCTATGATGCATGGTCCTGGGAACTGTGATGGAAGTATAATGACCTGCCCCTGACGCTCTTGTCTAGAAGGAGAGACATGACATGCAGCCATAGTTTTGGGCAAGCAGTATAGTGGATGCCTATTCTGTGGAGCTCAGCCACAAAGACTGAAACCGTGGAAATGGAGGCCAGGTTTGCAGTTGATAACTCCTGCTTGTGACACCCACTGTTGTCCTAGGAAGACATGTTAAGCAGTTCATGGACTTCTAAATGACTGTGGTGAGAGTTGCTTTATCAAGTCACACCAAGCATTCAGGCTGCAGTTGGTATAAGACTCTTCCTAGGAGGAGCTCTAAAGCTGTCATTCTGGAAGACCTTGGGTACGGATAAGCTGCTTCTAGGGAGCCAGGACTGAACTGGTGTGGGCCTTTTCAGCAACCTGGGCTCTGTCCTATGACTTTCTTTTCTTTAGCTTCGTTTTCTAACTCTCCCATAGCCACCTTTTGTCAAGTCATATTCTGGATGTTATCATACCCCCCAAGTGGCCCCTCCTCTGAAGCCTTTGTGTACCCCAATATCCTGTCCTCCTAGCTTGTTCCTTTATCTGCCCCCAGCACAACAGTCCCTGCCTTGCTGGGACCTCTGGTCTCCTAACACCTCATCCTTCTCTCTCCCCTGGGAGCCTATTCCATGTTACATCATTGCAGCCCATCTCCTGCCAATGCCCTGAACTCACTTTGCCTTCTGTCCTTTTGTTGTTTCCTTCTGGGAGAGCCCTACTCCCACCTTCCCCATGTCTGCATCTGTGCACACACCTGAGCATTGCTCCAGAACTTGTCAGCTCTTATCCGTTTGCTACAGAGAGGAAGCACAGAGGTCTTTTAAAGATGGCAATCTGGTCTGAGCTCTCTTTTGCTTACAACCTCTCAAATAATCATTATGGTTTGTAGGATAACATCCCAAACCTTTAGTACCTCTGCTGACATCATGCAGGTCCTACCTCCTCTCCCTGAGTCTCTGTTCCAGCCTCCTTCCAGTTCCCCTCCCCCACTTCTTTTCTGCTTCAGGGTATTTAGCACCTACGATTCCTTCTATATAGAGCCCTTTGCTTCCTCCTCCTAGAACTCACCCTTCAGCTAGTAGGGTGAGTTCCCAGACCTTCTCCCATGTCAGCCTAGGTGCTGTCTGAGTACCTTGCACTCTCCTGTCTTGTCATTCATTTGTTTTACTTAACTTTGCCTCCTTGGCCAGACTGTAAGCTCCAAGGGGGCAGGCATTTGTCTGTCTTTTTGCCAATTATGTCCCTCGCCCCATGGCTGGCACCAGATAGGTGTTTTACAAAGGAGTCCATTCAAACAGGCTCATGGTGGGGCAACACTTTTTCCTCTGTATGGTATGTTCTTTTCCCTTTACAGCCAGTGTTTACAGGAGGACCAGAAATGGGGCACCATAGACCCAGAACAGGTGGGACGGAGGAATGAAAGTGGAACGAGTGCTTTCCTGCAGTGGGGCAGGGAGTAAGGGACAGAGGAGGGAGACATGTCAACTTCATGCTCCCCTTTCTTCCACACCCTCTTTTCGGGCCTCCTTGCTATACCAGTCTTAGCATAGTGGGAGGCTCTTCAGAACAGCCCCCTGCTCAGCTCAGTCTCTCTCGATCACTGTGCCCTAGGCACAGAGTGAGGTCTGGGAGTGAAAACTCCTCCTTGCTTGCCTGGGGATTGGTGAGATGCGAAGAAGGGCCCAATAATGTTATTTAGAGAATAGCTCTCCCGAATCCTCCCAGGGAAACGACTTACCCTTCAATATAAAAACACACGTCCCAGCTTCTGTGACTATCTTAAATAAAAAGAAAAAAAAAAAAAATCACAGCTTCTGTGGATGTCTTAAATTAAAAAAAAAAAAAGAAAACCACAGCTTCTCTGGTTCTTACAAGAACACTCAACAAAATAAAACACACCCAGAGAAAAAACCAACCTGATAGTTCTGCTTTAATGTCTTCCACCTCCAGCTTTCCTGAATTTCTTTCTTTGTCCACATAGATATGTCTCAAACTGTCCTTTGCAAATCATAGAAGAGCAAGTATTTCACTGTTAAAACTCAATCATAGCTGACTTTTCCCTACTGACAAAGTTAAAACTGAGAAAATCCTATTTTCTTTTCCTTCATTTTTTTTAAAACTTCTGGTACCTATCAACTGCTTGCCCATTTAAACAGAATTAATAAATATCAGCCAATATATATAGGACTGTTTAGCATCAGGCAAGTATAGAGAGGTAGGGTTTTTGCTTCGGGAATATATGCACTTGAGGTTGGATTTCACAGCTGTCCTCTGAAATGCAGATTTAAAAACAAATTGGTATATAGTTAGAGGAAACATTTGTAGTTAGATTAAACCATGGGTGCCAGTGTGCAACCTATGTGACTTAATAGTTTGTTTTTTTTTTAATAATGTCATTGTCTGCTTGTGCTGCTATAACAAAATACTTGAGGCAGGGTGATTTATCATTAGTATAAATTTATTGCTCACAGTTGTAGAGGCTGGGAAGTACAAGATCAAGGCACTGGCAGGTTTGGTGTCTGGTGAGGACTGTGTGCTTTCAAGATGGCACCTTATTGCTGTGTCCTCACATGGTGAAAGGCATAAGGGAACAAAGGTCCTAAGCTGTTCCTTACAGTCCTTTAATGGCCCTAACCTATTAATAAGGGTGGAGTCCTCGTGAATTAATCATTTCCCAAAGGGCTCACCTATTAATACCACTACAGTGGGGATTAATTTTCAACACATGAATTTTGGGGCGCATTCAAACCATAGCAAATACTTATCATATTCTATTAAAGTGGTTTATTTGTTCCACTGATTCCCTGTGATATAATGACTTCCAGAACTGGACCTTGAATGTTCAACATCTGTATTCTCAGCATTTAACCTAAGGAATAGCACAATGAAGAAATGTGTGTCAAGTAAAGGAATAAATGAATGAATGATTCTGGGCCATTGTTTACAAGGGTTCCAGGTGACAGAGTTTGGCAGTAAATCTCTACAGATCCCTACCTATCCTATTACCCTGTGGGTTCCTGGCCAGAAGTGGGAGTGAGGTTTGGAAAGGCCGGTGACATTTACTCTGCCCTGGGGGCAGTCCCAAATAACCTCATGCATGTGTGAAGGACCACACCCGTGTCTTATCTTTAGATATATCACCCCTTGGATGACTTCTTTGTCAAAAATTTGCTACTTTAGTAGGTCATTGCCATAGCAACCTTCACATCTTAGGATATGGCTATTGATTCCTTTTTCAAAAAAAAAAAAAAAAAAAAAAAGAGGAAATCAACAGATCAAGATCATTAAATATATGTATCTGAAAGGGTGCCATCTATATTTTGTCTATATGCTCTGCTTACATTGGTTCCACAGAAAAAATATGCACACTGTTCCCTTTCCATTCTTATGGCCAGCACCTTTACTGGGGTCCAGAAAACCACCAATAAAATATGCTCCAGCAGCATTTGGTTGTAATTTGTGACATTTTCAAAACACTGTGCAATTGGAAAGATTGAGAGTGTAATTACTTGATGCTCAGCTTTAGGTTTAGCTAAGTTTTTTTTAAAGACACATTATTGCATGGAATCCCTTTTAAAGAGGTTCTTGCCAATTACCCACATGACACTCTGGCCCTGAAGGGCTTTACTGGTGTGTGAGTAGTTTGTCATGTGGAATTCTGAGGTTTTCAGGGTCCTGTGGAGGTTTTTTGTAATAAATGCTAGGTGGAGGAAGTCAGAAGGCTGGGTAATAATGTGGTTTCAACTGTATTGTTGGGTATCAGAAATCACATGAGGCAGCTTTACGCTTAGAACCTGTTTTCTTAACACTTCATCCATCATAGAAGGGGGCCAGAAAAGCCCTGTCCTACCCACCCCTAAGTACCTTGAGGCAGTGTGTAGGCATCCACAGGTAGATGCCCCCCTTTCAGTGAGGCCTGGAGTCTGGTGATGGTGGGGAACATGTGGTTTATATTCAGCAAGATGGTTCCCTGTAAGGCCTCCTAATGCTTTCAAGATGCTGATAAAGCCATTAATGGCTCTTGGAGAAAGATTAGATTTTCAATTAAAATGAAGCCAATTTTGAATAAATAGTTGGTAGTATTATTGGCTTAAAGTAAACTTAGGAGTGTGTGCCTGGGGCTGGGGGGTATGTCAGGACTTCTGGAGTGATGAAGTAAGGAGCTTGGCAAATTCTCTTTTCAAAAAGCAATGATGAAACTGAAATGGTAAAAATCAACCATTTCAAGATTATAGAATTCAATCAAAGGTATACAAAAATTGAGGAACATTTATAAAAGGAAAACTATTGAACTTTGGTTCAAAAAGGTTGTATTGAACTTTGGTTATTAACACTGGGAGTCTGTGGTGTTTGATCCTGGGGCTACTTCCATCTTCCCCACACTGTTCCATTTGTGTGGTAGTTCTGCCTGGGCATAGGCTAGAATGAAAACAAGCAGTTCTGCTGTCAGTAGGGCCTGACTTGATTGTGATTAGAGTGCATATCCAGGGTTTTGATAAAAACAATAATGATCTCAATGGCAAAATGTCAGGGGAAACAGTTTTTTGAGTTAGTTTGAGGTTGTGGTACTAAATGTGATAAGCAACAGAACTGCAAACCAGCTGAAATTTAACAGGGAGATCCAGAGAATGAGATAGACAAAGTGGCCAGGACGTGATAAACTCTTATGTATTCCTGGTCATCTGGAAGGCTGTGCACATGGGCAAGGGTGTGTGCAGGCTCAGAAGAGATCAGGGAGAGGGGTCTGTCTACTCATCATTCTTTGCTGAATGTGAGGCTTAGTGCCTGTGCAGAGGAGATATGAGGAAGCCCAGCAGAAAATAGAAGCCAATTGAGACTTGTAGACTGCCTGACATTTGTGTGAATGTGTCCTAATCCATACACAGATCTGTTGAAAAAGGGTGAAAGCCTTCTTGGCTTATGGTGTTTAAGTATAACTTTTGACTAAGCATTGGTTGATCTGTGCTAATATAGGATGACCCTTAAGAAGCCAGGCATTTTTTATTGTTGATGTTTTACTTTTTCTTTTTTATTTGTTTTTTTAAAATTTTTTTATTTTTTCAAATTAATACGAGGGTGCAATTTTTAGGTTACATTGTGACTCACTTCCAGGGTAAAGTTCCATTTGTAGAAGAGCCCCTCACCCAGGGGGTGTGTTGTACACCCTCACAATGTGCACACTAGGTGAGATCCCGCCTCATGCCCTCCCTCGTTCTGCCAAACGTCCTCCCCCCCACCCCTGCTTCCCTCTACCCCAGAACTGGAACTGGACTATCTATATTAGTGTTTTATTATTCTTATGAGCATGTAATTGTTTATATATTGATTTCATATTAGTATGGAGTACACTAAATATTTATTTTTCCATTTTTGTGATACTTTACTAAGAAGAATGTATTTCAACTATATCCGGGTAAATGTAAAAGATGTAAAGTCTCCAACTTTTTTAATGGCTGAATAATATTCCATGGTATACATATTCCACAGTTTATTGATCCATTCATGGGTTGATGGCACTTTGGTTGCTTCCACAACTTGGGAATTATGAATTGAGCTGCAATAAACAGTCTACTACAAATGTCTTTGTGGTAAAATGATTTTTGTTCTTCTGGGTAGATACCTAATAATGGGATTGCAGGGTCAAATGGAAGGTCTACTTTTAGATCTTTGAGGATTCTCCATACTTCTCTCCAAAAGGGTTGTATTAGTTTGCAGTCCCACTAGCAGTGTAGAATTGTTCCCTTCTCTCCACATCCACGCCAGCATCTGGTGTTTTGGGACTTTGCGGGCTAATCTTGCTGGGGTTAGGTGGATATCTTAGAGTGGTTTTGATTTGCATTTCTCTGATGATTAAAGATGATGAGCATTTTTTCGTGTATTTTTTGGCTATTTGTCTGTCATCCTCAGAGAAGTTTCTGTTCAAATTTCTTGCCCACTTATAGAGAGGGTTGTTTGCACTTTTCTAACTGTTTGAGTTCTCTGTAGATTCTAGTTATCAGACCTTTGTCAGAGTCATAACATGCAACTATCTTCTCCCATTCCAAAGGCTGTCTGTCTGCTTTTTTTGTCATACCCTTAGCTGTGCAAAAGCTTTTTAGCTTGATCAAATCTCAGTTATGTATTTTCGGTGTTGCTGTAATTGCTGGGGGGGAGGGGGGTGTCTTCCTCATACAGTTTTTTCCCAGGCCAATATCTTTAAGTGTTTTCCCCACACTCTTTTCTAGAATTTTTATTGTTTTTTGTCTTAAATTTAAATCTTTTATCTAATGAGAATCAATTTTTGTCAATGATGAAGGGTGCAGGTCCAGTTTCAGTCTTCTACATGTGAATAACCAATGCACCATTTGTTAAATAAGGATTGGAAGTGATCAAGGAATATAGCAGTGTCTCAGGATACAAAATCAATACCCACAAATCAATAGCCTTCGTATATGCTAACAATCGTCAAGCCCAGAATAAAATCAAAGACTCGATTCCTTTTATAATAGCACCAAAGAAGATGAAATACCTGGGAATTTATCTAACAAAAGATGTGAAATATCTCTATCAAGAGAATTATGAAACTTTGAGAAAGGAAATAGCAGATGTCAACAAATGGGAGAACATTGCTGGGAAGAATCAACATTGTTAAAATGTTCATACTACCCAAAGTAATTTATAGACTTAATGCAATCCCCATCAAAGCACCAGTGTCACACTTTGAAGAACTTGAAAAATAGTACTAACTTTGATTCATATGGAAGCATAAAAACCCCCAAATAGCAAACACAGTTCTTAGAAATAAAAGCAAATGTGAAGATATCACTCTACCAGATTTCAGGTTATATTACAAGGCTCCTATTCAAAACAGCATGATACTGGCACAAAAATAGAGATGTAGATATACGGAATAGGATAGAGAATCTAGAGATGAACGCAGCCATATATCGTCCTTTAAATGATAAGCCTAACAAAAACATGCAATGGGGAAAAGGAAGCCAGGCTTAAAAACAAACAAGGGTATATGTGAAACTTAGTAAATGTGGAATGTAAATGTCTTAGCACAATAACTAAGAAAATGCCAGGAAGGCTATGTTAACCAGTGTGATGAAAATGTGTCAAACAGTCTATGAAA